>VZRN01003869.1:313448-359458 GCA_013397935.1 Dasyornis broadbenti
AGTCGCTTGTTTCGGGCGGGGAGATAAAAAAAAAAAAAAAAAAAAAAAAAAAAAAAAGGCACATTGAAGGCTGGGGCGAGGGAAAGCTTTACTTTTACGAAGTATAAATCTCTAAGTGCAAGGAATACTTGATGATGCCTGGTGCCCCCCGGGACCGGCTTACCCCTCCGGGGTAGCCGGAGGCCAAGGGATAGGTAGGGCAAGGGTGAGGCGTCCAACCCGGGGAGAACCGCCACTTCTCCCCCAACTTTTGTGAAGAGGGGTCGTTATCATCGTGGAAAATCCCTGGCAAAAGAGGGGAAGCTTGTCTCCAGCCCCTCGCCGCCACCAGCTCCCACTGGGGGTGAGGACAGCCGGTGCGCGGCCTCCGGCCCCGCCAGGTCTATCCCAGACGCCGCCCGGTCCACCTGAGCCAGTGCCCGCTCCGCTTTCGCGTTCCACCCCTCGTGGAGGGGATGCTCCCCTGCAGCCGCCGTGCTGGGCACACACGGGCCGCCCTGCGACCATCTGGGCAAACGGCGGCCCTCGGGCCTCCCCTCGACACATCGACCCTGGAAGCTGTCCCAGGCTTTGCCCGGCTCTCTTAACTCCTCTCCCCGGCCTTGCTCGTCCCCAGCTTTCCCCGCTGAGCCCGGCACTTCTAGCGCCCAGGTCCCGCCAGCGGCGGGGAGGCCGGGGAGCGGCACGGCAGAGGATAACCTCCCTTGGCGTCTCGGCTCCCTGTCTGCACGACCCGGCTTTTCCTGCCCTCGGCCCTGCGGCCGCCCCTCTGGCCTTCCTAGCATTCACAGTGTGCGGCCCAGCTGCCGCTTGTCCCCTCGGGGAATTATTTTCTCCTCTTTCCTCGCTTCCCACTCCCCTGATCCTCCTGGACACGGGATGCANCCACTGCTGCCTCCTTGTATCCGCCGCCAACACAAAAGCCCTGACAAAAGCGGCCAAGGAGAGACGGCACAGCAAAACCCACGCCCGCTGCCCTCCCCATAATGCGAACTCCGGAGGGAAATCGCCCTTCGGGGCTGCGCTCCTAAGTCCTAGACTCTCTTAATCTTTGCAGCTTTTGGTAGGAGAAAGAGGAGTTTGTCACCTAAGTTGCCCCTCGCACCTTTGTGTGACCTGACGCAGGCACCGGGACAACATTATGCCGGTTTCTGCAACCCAAGAGAAAAGCTCTGAGCAAGGGGGCCGTGGGCCGGGAAGAGTCTCCGGAGCACTCCTTTCCCTACACCCCAAGCACAGCCTCTTCGCCTTCGTCTTTGAAACTGTGTTTGAAACAGCAGCTGAAACACAATTAATTGTAACTGATTAACATGGATCAGTTTCGCCTCCAAAGCACTTTAAGTCAATTCAGCAGCCATAATAATAATTAATTCATTAATAAGTACTATTGGTGCTTCATCACCAACGCCAAGAAAAGTTTCCCTGAGAAGTACAGGTGGCAGGGAGTGTTAAAATGAAAACATTTGCATGCAACTTTTTAACCAGAAGGGAAAGCACTTTGGTTATATTTGGAGACATGTGTCTCACACATTTCCCCCTTTTTTTGTAAACTATGTAAGAATAAACATTACAGCTCTGGGCTTTTAATTTCTCCAGATGGAATCATAAAGTACCTAGTAGATTTTTTTATATATATATATACTATACAATTGAGGACACATGTCTGCTTTTCCCGATGAGGACCGAGAAGCAACTTAATTTGAAGGCATAACTACTGAACCACATTTTGAATAACACACTCGAACAAGTTCACTTTAAAAGGCAGGAAACCACTAAGAGCAGAGCACGGAAAGTTGCTCCTTCCCGTTTGAGCTGCAGTGGAAGCTCACCAGCCTGACCTTCACATACACTTCGCCGTTTCGCACACACGTACAGAAGTACACACGCGCGGAGGTGGCAGGGTGCCTAGCTGTGGAGGGGGCTTTTCCAAGGCATTCGCATCCTCGGGAGACTCTCCCCGCTCTCTGCAGGCTGAAGAGACTGCTCGGGATCCCACCCCCGGCGCGACGGAGGAGTCCTCTGATCCGCGGGTGACGTGAGAGGTCTCCTCCTGCCCCCCCGGCTGAAGCAAGGAGTTCACTTACCCTTCCGGCGCTCCTCTCCGCTCCTTACAGGCACACTTGCCCACTCAGCAAAGCTCTCTCGTGCAGGGCAAAAGGGGGGAGGAAGTCTCGAAACCCCACCGATCTTAGGGATCCAGGCACGTTGAGAGGGACAGGAGCCCCTAGGCTGAGCGAAAAAAAAAAAATGTTTTAAAGTGTTTAAAAAAATTCAAGGACAAGGGTTTTTTCTTTTTTCTTTTTTTTTTCTTTTTTTCTTTTCTTTTTTTTTTTTTTTTTTTTTTTTTTTTTTTTTTTTTTGAGGAGGGCTATGTTGTTGATGGGAATTACCAAAATACCTTACTCATCTCCCTAAATAGACTCAGTCTCCCCCTTCCTTCTCCGCAGGTCCCCCTCCCCCGCCCCCCTTCTGACTTACGTGTCTTTAGAGCAATGGCAAGGAGCTCCCAACTGGAGCCCTGAAAGAGGGTGCTTTTAAAGCGAGGATGATTTACTACCCCAGATCTCGGGTCCCGTGTGTGAGCCTCAAGCCCCGTGTCAGCTGGGCACTGCAGACAAACAGCCTTAAATATGCATAAGGAACAGTTCGCTTTCTTAAAGGAGAACTTACCCCACCGGAAAGTTCACAGCCCTACAGAAGGCACGGGAGCGGTGTGCGGCGGTGGCCTTTGCGCTGGGACAGCCCTAACCCCTTCTCAAGCTGATCGCATACACTCTCAGCGACGGGCTGGAGACACCCGGCCGCCTTGAGGCTGGGGACCGGGCGGAGAAACGTTGACGAGTCGGTCATGAACTCAGTGAGTTGAGGACCAGCAGTTTCACGCACCGTCCTATCCCTCCTCGGTCAGGATGGGCGAGGGGCAGAACCACACACCTGGGACCTCCGCGGCAGCCACTGACCGGCTGCCCGAAAACTTGCGGCGTTCTACACCTAGGGGCAACGCGAGTCTCCAAACAAGAAAAAAACGTGTCGGGGTGAAGGAGTGGGACTGATTAAACACCCAGCTATCAGAGCCCAGGCAGGCTGTGGGCATTGCATGAACAGCTATTTGGAAAGGAGAAGTAACGCAGGGGAGTGACGAGATTGCCCATGGGTTTCACCCAGCTCCTCGGTTGGGAACAGTCCGGCGCCTCCTGCCCGTTCCTGACAGGACCTTCTCGTAGGACGGACGGCTCCGCCGGGCCCTCGCTCTCCCACTTGCCCCCGACTTTGCCCTTGTGGCCCCCGAGGGCCAAGCCCCGGCAGCTGCCGCGGGGGTACGGCGACCCCGGGCGTTCCCCTCGGCAAAGGGACATCCCGCCGCCGGGCCCGCTTCCCCTAGGCCCTCCTAGGGGCCAACTCCCTGCGTTTGGACAATAAGAGGGTTATTTCTTTTATTATTATTATTCTTTCTTCCCCCTCGTCTCTATACACGTGGTTGTAAAGTCTGTAGCGCCATCTAACGGGAGGCGGAGGCCGGGCCGCTCCGCACCGCCCAGTGCGGCGGGGAGAGGGGCTGAGCTGGGCAGCGCTCTTCAGAGCGAGGACGTGCCCCTGGCATGAGGAAGGGCGCATATCTTGTGCATAAAAGCTGCCCGAAAGGTGCTTTGTAACCTAGCCGAGGGTTATCCTCCAGGAGCTTCCCCCAGCTTCCGCGGTTTTACTTTTATTAAGTCGTTGTAGCTGTGAAGAGCTGGTAGAGCTACCTTTATTTTTGGGGATGGGGGACTAGGGAGGAGGAATGAATACATTACAGCAGAGTCTGACAGAGTTGAGAGGAGAAGGAGAGGGCCTCTCAACCCAGCACGTCTGACTTCTTCCGCTTTTCTGGGAGGTCAGGGAGGACCCCACCCAGCTGCTGCACCTTACAGGTTAACAGGGCCCCTGTTCTGCTGCTTTAGTATCTTTATTATACCAGGAAGCTTTTGGTTTCCAAAATTTTCGAGCATATGCTAATTTTTATGGTTAAATTATGATGTTTCCCTTTTGACAGGGCACTTCAGCCATGCATCAGTCCACGTCCAGATGGGAGGCATCTGACTTGGTCACCCCAGTTCTGTTAAGCCGCTGCATTAGTTGCCCAGATTAGGAGATTGTGCATCCGAGGCCCATGGCATGAGCAGTAAAAAGAAAAAGAGACTCTCCACAATGTTTGGGCTCATTTAAGGTCACATCCAGCCTCTAAAAGTGCCTGCCTCACTTCAGCTCTTGCCACCTCTAAGGCTTCAAGTTAGAATTAGAGAATGCAGCTATTTTTGCTGAACAGGATGTAAGTTTTTCTTTAGGTTTGAAGTTTTCCTTATTTCTGCTTCTGCCTTTCTGTTACAGGTACAGAATGTGAGCTAAGTCTTCAAATACACGTACCAATTTTACTGTGTTTACTTGGGTCTTCTGTGCATGCATGTTGGCAGGGAGTCCCAAAGACACACAGAAATCTTTTTGTCCATACCTCAAGTCATAAAATGGTGCTGTAGCCTTTGCCTAGCAACAACTGTATTTACATGAGCCACTCAAACTCTATTTATTTTTCAACCCATGTTGTCCAATGGCTTTGGATGTCTCTTCTGCATGTGGCAAATTCTATGTGACTTAGCTGGCCAGGCTAATTTGCCCGAGTGATTTTGACAGATAGGTACCTGAGCATCACTGACATGATTAATTCTGGATTGCCAGTACTAAGGCCCAGCCCAAAAATAGAGGATTTAGGCTACCAAGTCCTGTGTGAGATTCCTGCTTCCTCCAGACACCAATGGGGAGATAAAAGCTTAAACTAGAGTTACCAGTCTAAATTTTTATGTTGTATATTTAAGACCTCAGTCTTAAAGCCCATACCGAAATATTTAGCTTCTAACTCCTCCTTTATTTTGGTGTGACATCTGAAACACCTTTGATGGCACCTGCATCATTTGGAAATGGGATTCACCCCCCTACATTGCCTATGCCTTCTGAACAGAAGAACAACTAATTGTTTTGAAAAACCTAGACTTTAAAATTCAACTCTGAAGTCCCCTGATAGACAGAAACCATCATGTTAGGTGCTCGTTCCTGCTTTTTATCCTTTCCTGCTTTCCTGCTTTTTATCATGTGGAGCAAAAACTTCCTACACACTAGAAGGAATTTGAAGTGCAAGGTGACCAGGACTTTATTCTTTCTAATTGTGCTGTACCACAGGCCACTACATAAAGCAGACAATTAAGCAACAGTAACGACTGTTTGATCAATACTCTGCTGCTTGGTCAAATTTTATTGGGTTTTGCATTTTCAGAGGTGAAATTGTGATTCATAATTCCTGTCCCATGTCATTTTCTGACACCCTATGAGCACCAACAATTAAAAATAACACAAGTTTTTTTCTGGTATCAAAATACAGTTTGTAAATAAAAACTAAACTTCACATGAGAAAAATGAATTAGCATACCATCACTGAAATGGTTTTTTGGACAATAAATGTTTATGTGTATATCCACAAATAGGAACAGATTTTCATTCTTGACTCTGGGAATGCTCCTCTTCTTCAATGACTGGGAGGAAGGGCAATTTCCCTCTATGCTGAAAGTATGGGCAATAGACAGGCTCTAATAGTCAGGCTAGGATATCTCAGAGCAGGCATGAAAAATGAGACATACTCCAGTTCATTAGCCACCTAGGAAGAGTTAGGTAGAGAAGTTTATGGCTAGTTCCACCGAAGGATTTACATGTCTTAAAAGTTAGTTGTCTTAGTACTTAACTTTCAAGTGCCCTTCCCTAAGACTGGCATCCTTGATGTGTTTGGCATCAAGGGCTCTCTATACTGGGAATTGAGTAGGTGTGTACAGACAAATCTTTTGTGCCTTACCCAAAGTCATACTGTCCAGCAAAGGACAGGAACAGCAGAGAAGCCCAGGACTGTGGTTACATAGGGAAATGGCAATTTCTGGTTTCAGCTGAGACAATTTTTTAAACTAAGAAATAAAAAGTTTTTTCTCCACTCCTACATGAACAGTAATGGAAGAACAGCTACCCAATGTCTTTATGATGGAGGATTCCTCATGCTTATTTACTTCACAAAGACTGCAAATCCAGAAGAATGGCACATGGCACATTTTGCTGTCATAACTTCCAGCTTAGGAAAAGTCCTCCTGATATTGGTGGTGGAGACCTATTTTGAGCTCTACAGTAGCAGATATTACTTTGTGTTTGTTGGGATGGGACATAAAGATTGTAATTCAACCTAAAATATGACACAGATTTTCTCTTAATATATAATCTAGAGTAACTTAGGGGTTTCTTTATTACTCAAAGGAGTGAAGCTTTGGTTTTTTGGTTTTACTTCAGTGTTGTGAGTTTTCTCATACTTGAAAAATGTGGACAGTTCCTTGAGCTAATTTATTACAATACGTTTCTCAGGTCAGCCCCAGGAGGACCACAGGCAGGATTGTGAAGGGGCAGAAGCTGTGGCATGTCAGAGGTACCTTTCACTGTGCAACTCATGGGGCTGAGCTCATCATAAGGTTTTGAGTTCAAATTTTCTGAAGCTGTGGTGGAAGGTTTCTGTTCCTCCAAAGTACTTTTGATCAGTCATTGGCAACTTATGCAACAGGCCTCTGTTTTTTGGTGGCTTTTTTTCTGTTTGTTTGTTTGGTTTGGTTTGGTTTGTTGGTTTTGTTTTTTTGGTTTTTTTGGGTTTTTTTCTGGGGGTTAGTTCTGATTAAACTGAAAAAAACCCTTTGTCAGAACTAAAGGCTTCTCTCATTGTTCTTCCCATTCCAGTGTAGAAAGACAAGGGGCCACATCCTTTTGGGGTTCTAGTAAAGTAAGGAACATACATATTCCTTTGTACAAAATTGAAGCAACTTCACCCACATGAAGGTATTTAATTAAAATTGGAGTAGTTTTCAGAAGTGCTAGTAGAATAAGTAGACTCAGCGGGTGCTTAGTCCCTCAATAATTCATAATCTCTTCATGTATATGCCAATGTTTTGACTTGGCTGACTACCTTTAATATTTGGGTTTAAAACTTTTGGCCCATGTGTTCTGTTTCCTCAGGGCCCTCTAATCTTTAACTTTTACCATAGAAAAATCTTAATGTTTTCAAGGTTCCACCTTGCTAACAATATGGTTTGAATCAGATACACTGCACAGAGACTATTTTGATTTTTAAAAAGAACAACCTTATGGTTTTATTTCTGCAGGTATGAGTAAAAATCGGATAGATCTTGTATTTTGAACTTGCCTTCTCTTGATAGCAGACAACATGAGGACTGTGATATGGATCAGTGATACAACATGTTTTCCTTCATTAGAAACATAACCTCAACATTAAAAACAGCCTGCTGAAGAATCATATTCATTTAGTAATCATGTAATTTCACAATCAACGGGTTACTATCCCTCCCCCCACTCTGGCCTGCCTTTAGAACTGCCCATTTATGGACAACATCTGATACCAATAAGTTCATGATACCTATTTCTAAAAGCAATGCCTGCATTTCAAATGGGGCTTTAGCAGTTGGGTTATCAGATCCAGCACTAACTGCAGATGGGATTTATCTTCACTAACTTTAGCCATATACCAGTTAATGTGTAGGCCAAGTCTCTGCTCCCTCTGTATTCAACGGAGAAAGGTGGGGGGCGATTCCTGCCAGCTAGCTTTAGGCACCTACTAAAGGGAGCAATGAGTCACCTTTTGAAGTTGCCTGCATGGCTCAGTCAGTTATAGCAGGCACACAGGCACTCAAAGCATACCTGACCAGATGGCTGAATTTGGGGTGGATTGGTCCTGTTCTACCTCTCTGTAGGCAGTGCAGATAGGGATGTGCTGCATTCAGCAGAGGCTCAGGGCTCAGGACTAATCAAGGGGAGCTGTTATTACTGAATGTCAATGTGTTTTGCCCATAACAAACAATGTCTCTCAGACAGGTTTGGCAAAAATGACCCCAGCCTGTAGCTCATTTGATCAATTTACAGTGATGCCAATTGAAATGCATTTTTATTTTGGCACTCTTTATTTGCAATCCAAGCTGAAGTGAATCTTAGAAGCAGGTCTTACATTTTGTTCATGACAGGGTGAATTGAACCCTTCCTTTGTTCAAACATTTTCTACATAAAAACATGAATCTGAGAGCCAGGCATTAAAGAGAACAAAGACCTCCAAAACCCAAACTAAAAACAGGCAGAAATGAATATAGGAACACCTTCTCATGTGGTTGCAATGGATTGAAATACAACCCTTTACCCATGTCTGGCACACAAAGTTTGTATAGAGTTAAATCTATACCATAATAAGCTCCATTTTTTCTCTCACTTTAAAGTTGGTGAGTACCCATCCAGCAGGAGGTATGAAGGCAAGGGAGATGCTGGACGGGGAAGTTGTAGAAGAAACTTACCTACACCAAAGCGTTTTGTGTGTGTTATGCTCCACGGGCTCATGTGTCAGCTGGAGCTAGGTGGTTGTGGTGGGATCAGTCACATTTAGCCTGGTAGGGCATCAGGCTGAGTCAGTCTACAGCACTGGGCTGGAGGCAAGCAAATTGCCAGTCATGGTGTAAGATAGAGACCAGACAGGTGAGTCTCAAGAGTAGAGCATGAGACAGGGAATGGCTGACTAACAGTGGCAGAAGCAGAAGAATAACCAAATACCTTCAGAATAACATTTGGGGGCGGGAGAGTGGGTAAGAAGAGAGGAGCTGTTATTACTATTGAAAATTTCACTCCAAGGACCTCTCTAAAGAAGCAGCAGAAGCAGATGGACCCTGTGGGCAGAGAAGAAAATATCTACCTGCTCAGCTGTAAGAACTCCAATATATGATCCCAGTGAAGCCAATGGGCAATTTCCTATGGCCTCTTGCAAGCAGCACTGCATACACACAAAATGGAAACAGACAAATATCCTAGGCCACTTTATTTTCACTTTTGATGATGTTTGTCTAGCAGGTAGGTAGTGAATTGGGCTTTTTGTCTATGTAGGACATAGCCAGTCTGACTATTTCAGATGGTAAACTTCAGCTGAGTAGTCAGACAAGTCTGAGAAAGAGATTTTAAATTTTTCATGAAAACCCACGTTCTTCCTCTTACATGACTCAAGCTTCAGAATATGGCTCCAACTTGAATAGTTTTTTCAAGATTTGTGTCTTTCAGAACACGTTTGGCAAGCTAGCAATAGTTTGGAACTGAAAAGCTGGGAAAAGATTTACTAAACACTGAAGGAGACCTGCAGTCTTCTTTCATTAAACAAACCTCTCCCTTTAATCTGTCCCTCAGATATTCAGCCACAGTCGAGCCCACAAGACTAACTTGGATGAGCAAGACTTCTTCTTGTCACAAACACATAGATTTGCTTTCAACAATGCATCAGGTTCAGTCTTAAATGCTATTAGATGCTTGCTGTCCACCACAGCAAGACTGATGACTCTAACAGCTAGAAAGTATTTTCTGCTTTTGCTGATTTCTGGTGGTTGGCTTGTATCTTTCTTCTCCTCCTTTCTGCACCAACCCCCACCCCCACCAGCTTAACAAACCAAGTTATTCAGTCTTCTTGTTTTCTACTGGTCAAGTTGGATATTAAGAAAAGGTTTTTCATCCAGAGGGTGGTTGGGCACTGAAACAGGCTCCCCAGGGAAGTGGCCACATCACCAAGCCTGCCAGAATTCAAGAAGCATTTGGACAACACTCTGAGGCACACGGTGTGATCCTTGGGATTGTCCTGTGCAGGGCCAGGAGTTGGACTTCAGTGATCCTTGTGGATACTGAAGGATATCCTGTGATAATCCAACTCAGGATATTCTGTGACGATCCTATGATTCTAAGTTATGTCATTCACAGAATATTCAGAGTTGGAAGAGAATCACAAGGATCATTGAATCCAAATCTTAAGTGAATAGTCTGTACAGAGATCAAGCCTACAACCTTAGCGTAGTCCTGCTTCTGCACAGCAGAAATTGAGCTTTCCTGAACATGGGTGCTCAGAACTGCACACAAGGTCTCATCAGGTTTTGTGCTAAAGCATTAACACTTTGTCATATCTGTCTCACTGGATTTTAGTTGCTTGTTTTGATGTCTGGGTCATACTGTAGCGTAAGAATCACTTTGCATAGCATGGCCAGCTATTTCTGTTTACTTACAAGCTTGAAGCACCTAGGGGAAATTATACTGCTAGTAGTAACTTTGCATGTAAATTTTTTGTTTAATCTTTACTGGTTTTCAGTGTCTTGATATGCTTTTTATTCAATTCATGCTACCTCTTAATGCTGCATCTTTAAAAATGTAGAAGTCTATATTAGTATCATGACCATTTATGAAAACACGAAATGAGATTTGTCCCAACACTTAGATTGATGCGCCTTCCTAATTGCTTCTGTCCACTCTTGTGATGCTTTTTTTCAGTGGTGTCTTATATGCTATGAGCCATATACTTATTACACACACAGTTTTTCTGCAGAGCTCCAGCTACATCTTCTGTCTGCTCTGCCAAACACTGTAGTGAAACACAAGTGAAGAGTATTACACTGTTCTCTTGTGTAGGATATAATCCAAGAACACTTAGGAAGACTTTGGTGTGATTTTTCCTGTCACATTTAAGTCCATTCCTTGCCTAGGACCTGGTTTTTCGTTTCAAAGACGTAACCTAATGTACTAGTACATCTCTTGAAGTGGTTACACAACCAGAGTCTCTCTTTAGCCTGCTACACAGATTCCCAAAACTTTTAGTTGCTCAGACTTGTAGAAGCTCCAGGTCTCTTTCGCATTTTCTTGCCCACACTCTGCAATCCATCTGACTTTAATAATCAATTCTAAAAGTTTACCAAACTTCGCCCTTTTGAAATGCACAATCTTATTAGCAGACTCACTTATTTGTTCCATTTAATTAGGAAGTGTCAGTCCCTGAACTTGAACCAAGGTCCTTTTTTTTGCTGCAGTCATCAGCTACCAAACCAAAGTCTCAATCAGCATTACCTTTTAATGGCTCTGTGAGACTTTTATAAGGACATTTTCTATCTATTACATACATAAGTATCTGTATTCTCTCATTTTTGTGATGGTTTTTCTTGATTCACATTTGGAGAGGTAAAAATTTCTCTGCATGATACAAACTCAATAGAACTTGCCTCTCCAATGGCATCACTGATGCCTTTACACACAACCAGAGCAAAATCAGGGGGCTTGCCCTGTCTAAGAACTCTCCTTTACCAGCTTTCCCCAAAATGATTTTAACTGGAAAAATTCTGCTTTTTACATGCTATCCCTTCTGCACATAATTCTTTTCAGCGTTTCGTATCATTAATACACAGTTCACTGCCACTACCTTAACCTTTATCTCTGCTTTTCTGAATAATGCATGTGCTTCGAGACCAGTGTTCCAGCCGTGATTGCTATTCTGTTCTGTTACCAGTGCATACCTGTCCCACCTAGTGCCCTGCCAGCTCAGTTTATGATCTTCCCTTTTTTGGTACGTATATTGTTGTTAAACATTTCTGTACCCCATAACCATAGTTTTGTCAAGACCTGCACCTGACACTCACAGTATTGCCACCTTGGAAGTAGTTCTCTTCACAGTTTGCACTTTCTTCTTATTTCCTGCCATTCTGATCACTTAAATGTCTTTATCCTTTGGCATACCCTTGTGTACCTATGCTTTCTCCTCTGGTGTCCTACGGGCATGTGGAGATTATTCAAGTCTTTGATTCTGTACCCTTCATTTCTCAGTTCAAAGCTCAGCTTATCAATTCTGCCAGACTTGCTTCCAGAAGGCTGTTTCTACAGTTGCTTAGGCAGAGTCCATCCTTCAAAAAGGGTCTTCTTTCAGTCAGTACATCCCAATGGTCCAACATTGCCAGTCCTTTGGCTATCTGTTGATCTTTCTTAAAGTACTCTTATTTTTGGCCCGGTTTTTATTTCCTATAGTACCAGTAAATGCTAGACCCTAGTGTTCTCTTTAAATAAGCAATATTAAGAATGGAAAATTAAAAAATATAATGGCATCAACCCAAAATCTCCAGTAATCTCCAGTTCTAAAAGCAAATTCCCTCATGCAATAAGCCAGCCCAGAGGGACAACTGAGCAGCAACCACAACCAGCAGTGAATATTCTGTTCCACACCCCTCAGGATTTCTTGTCTACACAGAGAGTTTTGCCATCCTTGCTGTGTCTGTCAGAAGCATGAAAAAAATTGCCTGAGGTAGACAGAACAATATCAGGGAAAAAAAGTCTTTTTGCTGGTTTATTATTTTGTTCATCAAAACAGTTCTACTGAGGTGGTTCTGTTGGCATTATATTAGTGTAGGTTTGCTGGAAAACCTTTTCACATGTAAAGGACAAGGTCTAATGGAATAGCAGAGAGCAGGAACTACTTCATGTCTGTTTTACTTTGGAGGGTGATTCAGCAGGGGTGGCTTTAGAACCACATCAGTTTTGGGTAGAAACGAATGTGATGTAAGACAGGGCAGAAATAGCCCCCATAAAATTTGAGAAGGCTGCAGTGGATGCCCTCATGGATGTTCTCTGCTCACAGAACTTCCTCAGATATCATTCCTGAACCACAGGCACAACAATCTCAGCAATCACTTCTGGCAAGCTAACATTTTGCTAACATTTTATAGGCTAACATTTTACGTTAGCCTATAAAAAACCCTACTAAGGATATGAGTGACTGCATAACAATGACAAACAGGTAAGGAAACAACAAATGTAATTGTAAGGGAACCTGAAGAAGTAAGGTAGTCACTTGACTTGGGCAGACAAAACTCATTCAAGGTTTCCCCTTTTCATTCTTCCCTTTCTTCTTTCCTCCTTCACTTCCACATTTTCACATCTCCTCTCCAAGACTCATATTTCTGTGGAATATGAGATGACATGGTTGATCTACACTCACAGTAAATTTTGATTGAATAAAGTGCAAAAATGCATTGGCACTGTAAGCAGCTTTGTATTGTAATGAATTCAGAACTGATGTGTGAATGCAGAAAAAAAGCCGTGGTATTTTTGGAAATGCAAGCCCTTATTTTTTTTTTTTTTTAATTTTTTTTTTTAATGCAACAATTCCTGTTAGTTAAAATACCACTTAGAGAGTCAAAACAATGTAATTTTGCATATGATCACCATCATAGGCACATACTATAAATATTGTATAAAGTTCTATGAGGAAACAACCCCCACAGTATACATATCTCTGAGTTATGCCTCTAGGTTTAACAGTAAATTAGGTGAAAGGAAGTACTGGCTAGCTATTGAAAACAGTGTTAGGAATAAGTAGTTTCTATATCTAGTCCGGTTACCAGTCCACTCTGAACTTCAGAAAATTGATTTCAGCTCTCAGCATCCGTAAAATCAGAAATGTGCTAGTATTTTCTGTCCTCTTGGGCCCACAGAGGGTTCTTTGACAAATCCACAACACACTGACATACCTGTAAATCACAGCTGTTGAATAACTGTGATCAGTGTGGGAATCGACCAGTGAAGACTTGAAGTAAGTTGGCTGTTAACCACATTTCAGTCAAGTATCTCTGTCTACTCAGAGACCACCCTCCTTAATGGGGTATGAAGAGCATGTTTCAGCCAGGGTGTCGGCTCCCAGGGCTGCAGCTGAAGGGCTGTATGGCCAGCCAGGTGATGTTCTGGTCTTGTTTCTTCCAGCCCACTTGAAGGGTGGCTCTGGACAGCTGCAGTCAGCTGTTGAAAAGTGAACATCAGAAGTTCAGAGAGGCCAAGTATCTCTTTCTTTAGCTTTGGCTTAGATATGCTACTGCAGCTCGATGAAGTTTATTTCCTACAGGTGGCTCCAAAAGTTTCCAGCTGCAGGATTCCCCTCTCAGCACTTTTCCCTAGACAGAACATAACCTACCTATTTTTACCTTTAAAGGCCGAGGAGGAGGAATCCAGCAGGAAAATAAATCCATCCATCCATATAAACTACAAAGATACCACTTCTGGCTCAGCTTGCTCTCTAGCTGCTAATCACTGCAAGCTATGAGAGCATATCAGAAAACAACGGCTGCATTTTTTGGCTTTGCAATTTTTCCTAAACATCTGCTATTAGTCACCATCAGAGGCAAGAGTCTAGAGGGATGCTGGTATTATCCAGTATGACCATTCTTACATTTTGATATTACGTTTTGATAATTTGGCCTTACACAGCCTCAGGAAGCCAAGACATGGTAATATCTGGGCAAAAGGGCATGAATCAAACATTGCTGTTGAAGCCCATTCACTAATATTTTGGAATAAGCACATAATAAAAATGATGAAGAATCCACCCTTCAGCTTGGCTGTTTGCAGCAAATATTATAAGGGTATTAAACTAAACAATGGCTTGTACTCATCTGGATCTCCAGATGTTTTCAATGACTCTTATTTTCTATCAATCAGTTAACCACGGTTTTTGCTTTCCTTAGCAACGTATTTCCAAATCACAATCAAAGAAACTAACAGCAAATAATAAGGGCTAGATTGTATTTGATTGCTGCTAGTTGCTCATGGGAAAGGAAACTGCAAGAAACACTGCCAATCCTTCACACTGGCAGACCAGCCAGGAACACTTTCAGTCCCTGTGACTGCCCCTGCAGTGCGCTCCATGCCAAAGGGGCTGTGCAGTGGTCCCGTCTGATGGGGAGACCCTATGGCTAGCAGTGGAGGGAGACGTGCCTGATTGCTATACAGGACAGGAGATGCAGAATAATTTATTTCTCTTTCCACTCAGTCCTTTGTTACAGCCTGCCCAACTTGCTCAGAGACACAGCATTTAGAGTTTATCAGTGGGTGTTTTCAGCCTGGTTCCATAAGGAAGCACAGCTCACATAATTGCTCTGTGTGTGTGTGTGCATGTGTGCATGGTTGTCTAAAAACTTTTGTACTTTTGTACCCATTGGGTAATTGTAGCTGAACCTGGCAGAAAGGCAGAGGTTTCAGAGATAATCAAGTTGGTAAGTTTTCGCGAATATAGAAAACTGAAGAGTTTTTCTGCTGATGGAAAGGCTGCAGCCCACGCTCAGTTCTCATCTGACACAGAGAGAATCCACCTGGGAAAGAGACTGGATGTACGTGAAGGAAAGCTTCAGTCAGAGCTTATACCTTATTAGATATAAGGGAATCCACTCCGCAGCCAAGGCTTCTCTCCCCTATGGATTCTCCAGTGTCTGATAAGGGCAGAATTCACAGTGCAGCAATAGCATAATTCATTTAAAATGTCAGTCAGCCATGAAACACTAACTCCATTGGAAACTAGGCTTCCGGAATAATTCTGGTATTCATGGAAATACTTGTTCCCTCACATACTGCAAAGCTCCAGGAGGAATTATGGGTGTTTCTCCATTGCTTCCAGTCTCCAAGCTAGCTCTCTCAGAACTATCTCTGCCCAACAGTAGACTGGGTCTTTCTAGCTCCCACAGCCTCTGGAGGCTTCAGAGAGGAAAGTTGTACTTCACTTCTTCCCTCAGAGCCAGGCTCATCAGGCGTAACTTGTCTGAAGAACCTTATTCACAAAAGAGTTCTCCGTTCCCTTTTAGGCATAGAAGGGTAAAATAAAAAAGAAAAAAAAAAAAAAGAGCCAGCTTTCTTAATGGTTTCTTGGCCAGAAAGAATTGCTGGCTGCTGAGTGCTTGTGGAAAAATGCTCTATTGAGGAGTGTAAATGAGAATGGAATCTTTCTGAAAATCTGGATCCAACAGGGGACTATTGGCACTTGAAAGTTTGGCCCTCATTTCTATTGAAATACGTAGCTCTTAAATGAGCAAAATCAGAAGTGACTTTTCAAAAGTCTCCTGCCTTCATTTCCCCTTATTCCCAGGTAGCACTGAAAATATTTGTGGTATTGATGTCAGGCACTATGCTCAAACCAGGAAAAAAAGAAAAGGACACATTTCAGTTGTCTGAGTCCTCAGGTTTTCTCTAGATACTGTTTTAATAACAGACTCATTAGGAAATTCCCCAATTATTTATATTGTCTTCCCGTGTTAAAAGACAGAATGTGATTTCTTAATTTCAATATTGTTATTGAATAGGGATAGCTATTCCCTGCAGAATGAATGGATTATTCCAATCCACTCAGGGATCAGCATTATTTCTGGCTGATACATTTCCCTGGGAATGCATACTAATGTCATGATAGGTATTTGACAGTGGTATAAAAAAATAAGAAAGGAGAGAGACATATAAAGTCATTCGATTAGTGATAAAGAGCGAGCAGGAGATCAGCACCTGGAGACACGTGCAAGTTCCCCCATCAGAGAGAATCCCATGTAAAACGTAACAATTCTGACGCCTGATCTTGGTGGAATGTAAGTGCTGATTTGTAACAGATCTGCATGGGAGCAGGGCTTCAATGACAAAGAATGCAAAATTTATTTCCCATATAGCTACACAGTGCTGTTTGACTTCAATAGGCATGGCAAATACATGCTGGGAGTTAGACCCTCGCTCTACTAAAAGTCAGGGTTGCAGGAGATTGCACTGAGATTGTAGGCAGGACAGATCAGATATTACACAAGCAAGAAGGAAATACAAACCTCGCAGAATTAACATATATTGTCACATTCTATTAAGGTTTTCTGTAGGGCTAGATCAGATTAAATGCATTGAATCACAGTCATCTTACAGCATATGAAAATATTGTCATGGATAGAATTTTTCATTAGTGAATAAAATGCAGAATAATGAACAGTAGACAAAAAAGAGAGAAGATGTAAAGCCAATCAAAAGAAGGGCAGATGTTTAAAAAGTCTTTTGCTATTCAGGATTGTGATCCAACAAAAGCAATTATGTTTCTGCTTTCTCAATTTCAAAACAGCAGAAAAGAGCTTTGAGGTTTTTCCAGTGCTTATGGTCTATCTCCACACCGTTAACTGAACAGAAGGTAACATAATACCAAACATAGCCAAAGGCAACTGATTCCATGCAAAGCTTATAATTTGGGACATCCAGTGAGTTAAAGGGGATCATAATCAAGAAGGAGATAGATATATATATTCAAAAATTGCCAAAGAAATCTATAAGAAGCCTAATTAAATTCTCTTATAAATCTGGAAGAGGAATCATAAAAAGAAAACTAAATCAGTGCCTACAGGTGGAAATTTCACTTGGTAACTGCCCTCTGAACTTATGAGAAAGATAATGTATGGAATTTTGTTAAGGAATGGCTGGCATGTAACTGTAGAAAAACAATAGACTCTCTTGGCAAAATACTGAATATTATTTTTGCTCAAAATGTTATTGTGTTATTTCTGAATGGATAAATATCTAAGCTGTAATTATAAATACAATCCACCACATTTCTCCAGTATCTCTAGCCATGCACCTAAACAAAAATAAGTGAGGCTGAATATGGGAATCTTCACTGAATGCAGTGTATGAATGGCCCAATATGCAATAGAACAGAAAGGAATGTGCCAGTCATTCTACATTGCGAAAGGAAAAACTTTCTTAATAATACAATACTCTTCCTGTGTTGCCTGATGCAGGTCTGATGTAAAAAGATGCTGCTTGCTAGTCAGAGTAGCACCCTAATAAAAATGTTGAAAGTCGCATTCTACCCGTTACAGTAGTCATGCAACTTATTAAGATTGTGACATTGAAAGGAGTCTGCGGTGAGACACAAGGACATGCAGCCATATAACAGAAAGTTCTTGAAGTCTGTGGAATTTTTGCCAGGGACTTCTGTGGGGCTGAGATTTTTCCCACACAGTTTGTCTTCTCTTTCTCTGACTGTTGTTCTGCTGTGCTATTCAAACAACACAGAATACTTCCCTCTTCCTTGGCTCCCTCACTAAGGGAGGAGGAGGAGGAGGCATAAAATCTCATTTTTGCAGGTAAGCCAGCAGAACTTCTTCAAGGCACCGTAAGGTGAACCTGGGCATAATCCCAAACAGCCTCTTATATGCCTAAAATACAACTTAGGCAAAATGTAGATGCATACTGAAGGTCACACAGAAAATCCTGCCAATCTTGATTAGGTGTCTCCCAGGCATGTATGTTGCTGGGTGGCACATCCTTAGGTGCCCAGTACAGTCTTACTGTACACGTCCAGCCACTCCCACCCACAGCCAGCTCAGGTAAAAAGGAGTTTAACTGTCCTGCAGGCAGAGGAGTTGGGAGTTTGCTTTCCTATGCAGCGGAAAATGCTAAGGTACAGTGAAAGCAAGGACAAAGCCTGGCGCAGGACCTGAGTGTTGAGGAGAACAAGACTCTCGGTCTTGCCAGAGAAATAAAGAACAAGAGGCACCAATTGCTGTCCCAAGACACAGGCTTCTGTCTCATTTTCCTGGTCTCTGAAGCAAAGTAGTGCTATCATGTTTTCGTTTGGGTTGGGTTGGGTTTAGGGGTTTTTTTTTGCAACGTGTCAGAAAAAGCAACAGCCTGCTTGTTTTACGTCTTGAACTAGCCCTGCTACAGGGTTACGCAGTCGAACCATTCCTATTTCCTTCCACATGCTGGGCCTCCCTACCTCATACCCTGTTGGGTCAGAACCAATGGGGTCTGCCCCGAAGGTCCACAGGACCACAATGCAGGACTACTCTGGCTTTTGACAGCAATTGAGAGTCCCCCTGCTTGTTTTCTTGCGCACATGGTGCTGACTAGAAGCTTTTGAACAAGAAACAGTGTAGTTTTATTACTCAGCATCAGCCTACATTAAAGCAGTTTCCCATCTGGCTTGGAAAAGGGACAAAACAGGCTCACCTTCATCTGCAAAAGACCATGTCAGCATAGTCTCATACACTCTTGGTCTCAGCATTCTCAGCCACTTCCTTTCAAATGCTTTCTACCCTTTGTGCAATTGCCTGGCAGCTTGAATGCTTTGGGAAATAGTCTTCAGTTTTCTTGGGTTTGAAGGTCCCTTATGGAGACTCTCATTGAGAAAGAAGAGGTAGCACGGAAGAGGACCACATCCTACTTTGTATTGAAGTGAGCCACAGTGCAGTCAAGGAGTCTGTAGTTGCAGAGCTAAATAGAGCAAAGGTGAGGCACTGCTTTTACATTGTATGTAGGCAGGCATGGGCCAGATTCCAGGGTTCACAGCTTCTCATTCTCAGGTAGGAATAATTACTACCTGCACCACTCGTGGCACTCCTTTCTGCTGCCTCTGGCTCTATGCTCTGTGCTTTCTGCTGCACAGTGACTCAGGTAGCAGAGAAAACAGAAGCACTCATTCATCGCTATTCCCACTCTCACCTATACCCTTCTGATGAAATTACTATCTACTACTACTATACACTATTGTAGTCGACTGAGAGGGCCGGAGTCCCACTTCTTGGGTACATATTCAACTGGCTATTAGCTAAAAGGGGTATCACCATGAACCTCATCCCAAAGGAGAAAAGAGACAAGCCATCTGTCTTCAAATGTGCAACTAAGATAGCTTAACACAGGACAGCCTGGTTCAGAAGCTGCCATTCAAAAGCATACTTAAGTACAGCTCTGATGGGGAGCAAACCCCTCCTTACTGGGATTTCTTATTGGCTTCAGTGGCATGCTTAGCTTGCCATACCCATGCTTAGGGTGTATTTACATTGGTGAGTATGGACAGACATGTCTGCTCCGTCTGTGATCCAGGCCAAATGAATATATGGCATTATGGTCCAGGAGATTAGTCTTGTGAGCCTAGGTCCAGAACTGTAGCTGTATGGGTACCCACAGGAGGAGGCAGAGGTCTCACTGTACCAATCTTCACACAGTTACTTTTTAAGTGCTAGATTTCCCCAGTCAGTGCCAAGGGAACTTAAGCTTTATCTACTTGCATGTTGCAATGCTTGTTGCCCGTGCTTATGACCTAACCCTGGAATTTACTCACTGCTGATATCTACAGCCAGAGTGCCACTCCCTAGGCTGGATCTTCAAACTGTTGGGTCAGTGGAGAGGCAGTCTGTGTGAACACATTTGAGTTCTGTTGAGGGTCAGCCATTAGCACAAGAGAGCGATGGCTTAGACTGGCCTTTGCCCAGGTTATAATGGGCTATTATAATAGCCATTTAAACTGTGCCCTATGTCCTTGAAAGCCAGGCTGTGTGATGACACGAAGTGAGAGGTCAGAGTATGCATCAATGAACCTGCTGCTCCTCCAAGGATCAGCAGTCATCCCCCCCAGTTACCCAGTGACAGCAGCTTCCAAGTATGGCTCTCTGACATGTTTTACTTCTTCCCCTCCCCTCTTATAGCTTGAAAAGCCCTGAGGACCTGGTCTGCTTTCTCTTCCTTAAGGCAACAAAGCTGGATTCTGGGACACTGCAAGACACCTCGGTTTGTCCCATGCGTGGTGAGGTATGCTGTCGATACTCCAAATATGCCAGTCGCTCTGAAGCTTGGGCTGAGAGACAGAAGAAAATATCTGAATGGTGGTGGTAAAAAACAATACAAAGAAACATCATGACAAGACTCTGCCTCAGCACATAGTCACCACCTCATTGCTGAGATAGGTTGATTCTGTTCATGTTTCACTCCAGGGAAGGGGGACCCTGCATTGTCACCATCCTGTCTGATGGCTCGCTGAGAAGCACATGCTCCTACTGTCAGGTGACAGTGTAACAAGTGGAGAAGTGGTTTAAAAAGCCATCCCTTACTACCTCTCAGATAACAGTTGGTGCCTTCCAGCAGAGAAACCTGCCAGAGTATGTGCTGTTTGGTTCACAGCGTCAGGAGAGTCACAAAGCTCATCAGGACAAATCTATAGGCAAACATCCAGTGTACACAGAGCTTTAAGGGTTTTGCTCAGCACTGTGAATTTTGATTCAACAGCTAAGCACCCCCTTCCAGGTATCACATAGCTGGCTGAGGACTGCTATTAGATGAGCTCTTCTGACTTCTGCTGATCAGGGTAAAGAGGTGGATGCACTCAGCTGTGTCCAGAAGTTTGACCCCTTTCTCCTTTTGCCCCTTTCCCCAGATGTTACTGCCCAATCATTTTTGCAATTTAGCTCTTCATCTGATTATTTCTTGACTTCCAGCGGTGACTTAGGTTAAAACAGAAGAACCTTTGGAGCTGATCTTGTCTGCATAGCTTCTTGGATTATCCCAGGCAAGTTACACTAGGTAAAGCTCAGAGGAACAGCTAGAGAGCTCATTTTAGCTTTCTGTTTCTGCAATTCGTGCTGCACTGTAACAGGTTAGCTATTGCCTCCACGAGGGTCTTGAAAAGGGAGAGGAAAATACAGAAATACCTCAATTGCACCCCTGCTCTGCCCCCACTAGGCTCTTCTGAATGGTTTCTGCAGGAACAGATGGCATAGGAATTGGCTCTGTCAGCTTTGTATGAGCTAGGAACTCCTTTGTGCCAAGGGAATCCTTGAATGGGGAGATTCGGCAGCTCCTCAGCTCTTCTGAAGTGGGTCAAAATTATTTAAGAATCTGGCCTGTTGCAGCCTCATTTATTCTGTAAATCGTACTAAATTGAGGGGATGATGGGGTGGTGAGAAGAAAGAGAATAAAATTTTGAAGAGGATCAAAATATGCCATTTTAGCTTTTGTATGTATAAACACGCATAATATGACATTTTGTTTAGACAGTTATTTAAAAAGAAACTTACAATCTTTTTAATTACCACAAATGCAAAGGAATAGGCTATAAATATGAACACAGGAAGGTAGGAGTTGACAGCACACAGCCTTCCAGACAATCTTTTTTTCAGTTGTTATGGGGAATAATAAAATTTTGTTTTCCTTTGCAATTTTTCCATAATGTTTATGTTTGTTTTAGGTAACAAATTAACTGTAGGTGGCTTTTTTTTTTCCCCCCATATATCATGTCATGTGTCAGAAGCCCTCACCTTACAGCTAGAGTGGGAACAGTGACTGAGATTAAAGGATGAAAGAGAGAGACTGCCATACGGGCAGACCATAGCTGAATGGTGGATGTGATATACCATCTACATTTATGCTGCTGTTACTATTAAAGCATCTCTAGCTCTAAGTCTCATTACCTTACCTCACCTTACCTCTGCCATTCCACTGCTGCCCACATCGCTTTACCTCTGCTGCCTGTCTGCCTGACTCGTGAAATGCTAAACAAGTTTTGATATTTACCTGTTTATGATTAAATTGCAAAATGATCTGTTTAGTTCTGTTCTAAATTAAGGTCTGCATTAAATGTCATAGCATTTATCTTTCATAAAACGAGACAGCAAGGACACTAATTTCCCAGGCACTCAATCACTGCCCGGTGCCACCGGAGAGAGTGGCTGTGGAGGCGCGTGCCCACCGTTCACAGCCGACTTGACAGCGCCCAGGCAGAATCATAAAAGTCAATTAATCATTAAAAGCTGTTACCAGCCCATATTGAACTGCTGTGGCACAAAATGTTAATCAGCCCCACATCAATACTATAAATTCCTGCAAATTGGAGCGGTCAATAACGCCGAGACCCGGCAGGTCGATGGGAGGGCGCGAGGCCTCTCCGCCAACATGGCGGCTGTGCAGCCGCCCGGTCCTGTCCTGGCCTGCTGGGGCTGAGCAGGTGCCAATGCATCACTGCCCCTGATGGGTCTGTCAATAACACCGAGCAGGGGACGGCAGCCCTCACAATTTAATTGCTCAAGGCGCCGTGTGTCGCTGCATATGTGGCAACTTATAAGCAGGGCCAGGTCAGTTGCTGCCCAGGGACGGGATGGGGCAGCTGGCGCCGTGTGCCATTAACCCGGGCGCTGCTGCTGGAGGAGTCACCAAGCTCCCTGGCTTAGGAAACTGTTCCCTACTGAGTTATAATGTTACTCATGAATGGTCCTGGAGTTGTTCATTAATCCCCTCTGGGCCCTGGGAGAGTGTTTTCCTGCAGTCTCTGGAGCACTGCTGCCAGACACTCATGAAAGGAGGCACATGGATGTGTGGGCAAAAGGGGAAGGTTGTCTCTGCCTTGGCACCTACCTAACACTTTTCCCCATGTAACTATTGCTGCCATGGAAGTATGAGCAGCACAAGCAAGCTGCCCCTGCGGAAGAGAGCTGCCCCTGTGGAGAGGTCACTTTGGGCCTCTCCTCAAAGCAACCCTACGTCTTTTACTGTCGACTGCACCAAGACCTCAGGTGGCTGCCTTGCCCCCCTTACCCCCAGGGCCAAGGAGGACTCCTGGCCTTCCCACCCAGACACGCAGAACAGACTGTGACAAGAGGAAGAGCCTCTAGCACAGAACTGAGTGTCACGGGAAGGACTATATCCCAAGGGAGAAGGACTCGGATCCCTGAGGCCATGCCAGCAATGCCCCTGCTGCCTTCTGCTGCTGCTTCTCCCAGGAGGGGAGAGATCCCTGCCTACAATCCACAGGGCTGCTGAAGGCTCAGCTGAGCCCAATCCATTTATCTCCTGTTACTGTTATTAAATCTGACCTGCAGTGGGGGAAAAATAGCATTTTTGGGATTGCAGAATATTAAGAAGCCTCTTTAGAGATGAAAGAAATGCTGGATACCATTACGCTAGGGAAAGATTGTGTTCCACTGGTTTCATTGTCATTTAACGTAGAACATAAAGGTTAATGCTGAATAAAATAATACCCATGTTGATTATTTTAATAGTCTCAAAGTATAACTTTTTCCCTGGCCTGTAGTTATCTAATCCATGTGCTGTACATGCACCAGCAGTATTTTGTACTTTTTCACGGCACAGATATGATGGTTCCATTAAGTTCAGTGCTGAGAAGCTATTGTGTGTATCTCTAATACAATTGTTCTGTACTCTATGGAAAATGGAAAATATAGGGATCTACAGACATGTTAATTCCCAAGATTTGTACATTTTTAAAGATTAATAAAAAAGTCCATCTTATTATTATCCGAGTTATAGGAAACATCAAAATAAATTAGGAATCCTACTGCAAAGAAATCCTCTATTCAACATATCAAGACAGGATGATGTTATGAGTGTTCAGACAAAGGTAATACAGTCCCTTTATTTAATTGCCCTGACACCTTGCTCAGTTCCTCCAGCTATACCCCGAGAGCTAAAAATACCCCCCTCTCATTGTTATTAATTGTATTCCTTTTTAAATGTACTGACATATTGCTGTGGACTGAGCTAATGAAACATACCCATATTACCAAAATAGGTACACATTTTTTGTACAACACATTCTATCAAAGCTGTCTGCTAAAGACATTGTGTTAAAGATCTTTCATAGAGCTTTAAAAAGAATATCTCTGCTACTCCAACATTTCTATCACACGATCATTAAAATGCCCAAGACAACTAAACAATATAGTGTGGATCCAGTTATCATACAAGACTTTAGAAATATTGTTCATTCCTGCCACTGATTTATGTTAATACTAATGCTAGATTACATGTTATGGCTACTAAACAGCCACTGAATACCAATTCACACAGACAGTCCCCATCCTCTCTGTGAAAGCTGCACTCTTCTTTAATAATGAGAACCTGAATTATTTATCTCTCTTTATCCTACAGTAGTTCACTTGACCACAATCACTTCCCCCCGCCCGCGTTTCTACCACACAAAAATGCATGTAAACATGACATAATAACAACTACTATCTGTGTTGGTTTTGCTTGGCCCAGTTTTTGCTAGTGGGAGGGGCCACAAAGATGGCTCCTGTGTGAATATTCTGGAAACTTTCACCACGTCCAGTAGAGACAATCTCTGGTGGCTCTGAAGATGATGGACATGCTGCTGGCCAAGGCTGGGCCAATTAGAGAAGTTGGTTACAACTCTGTGATAACATATTTAAGAAGAAACCGAAATAATGGGTGCACACACTTCTTTTTAGCCAGAGAAGGAGGAGGAGGTGAGAATATGTGAGGGAAAACATGGAGACACCAAGATCGGTGGAGAAGGAGGGGGAGGGCGTGCTCCAGGCGCCGGAGCCGAGGTTCCTCTGCAGGCCGTGGTGATGACCATGGTGAAGCATGGTTGCCCCCCTGCTGCCCGTGAGGCCCACAGGGAATGCTGAGATCCACTCTCAGCCCATGGGGAGGTGCCCATGCCAGAGCAAGTGGATTCCTGGAACAGGCCATGATCCAGTTGGAGTCCCAGTGGAGAGAGAGGCCTTGCTCCCAAGATGGAACTGCCTGGCCTTGGAGGTCTGCACCCCATGGATGAGGGACCACATGCCGCAGCAGTTTTGGGAGGACTGTCTGCCTATGGGGGGAGCTTACGTTGCAGCAGTTTTGGGCAGACTCTGCTCGTGAGATTTGGAACCACTTTGGAGGAATTCGTTGAGAGGTGTCTCCTGTGGGAGGGACCCCAAGGCAACACAAGGGAAGGACTCCTCTCCCTAAGCAGCAGAAGATGATCTTGGTGATGAACTGACCAAACCCCCACACCCTATCCCCCTGTGCTGTTGGTGGGAAGGAGGGAGGGGGTGAGTGAAGAAGTGGTGTCTTTAGGGGCTTATTTTACTTCTCATTAGCATCCTCTGACTCTGTTAGTAATAATCACTTTGTAACTTTAGGGTGAGCATGTTTTGCGATTTTCTCCTGGTTCCTTATCTCAACTCATGAACCCTTTGTGTGTTAACAATTTTTTTTCCCTTTTCCCTCTCCTCTGCCCAGCTGTAGCAGGGGAGAGAACAAGTGAGCAGATGCTGTGGGTGCCTGGCATTTGGCCAGGGTCAAACCACAATGTTATCTTTTCCTGTTTCAGCCACATGAGATCAGTTAAAGGATGGAAGCAAAAGTATCGTCCAGTGCTGAGCAAGAACACGGTATGAGATTGCCTTAATAATACCCCTCCCGGAGTTGTCTACAGTATTTTTAAATGCAGGTCCAGCGTAAATCACAAAGTGAGCAATACAAAGGACTTCCTTGCTGTTGGTTTCCGCTGCTGATAGCTTGTCTCAGGTGCCCACTGCTTTTTGCAGCTCTAGCTGGGTGTGAACAGCTCCTCTGCAGCACATGCACAGACTCTGCTCTCTCTGAATGAGACTCCAGGCAAAGTCAGCAGCATGGGTAGGATCAACTACTGGTCCATTTTGGATGTTCATGCAAGAAATCCATTGTTAAAAATTCTGAATCACAGAATATTCTGAGTTGGAAGGCACCCATCAAGTCCAACTCTTAAGTGAATGGCCTATACAGGCATGTATAGCCAACTCTTAAGTGAATGGCCTACACAACCATGGCATTACTAGCACCATGCTCTAACCAACTGAGCTTATTTCATCTTCTTCCTAATCAAGAGCAGAAATCTGGCCAAAGCTTTTCTACATGAGGGTTGAGTACTGCATCCACAACATTATTGAGCAGTCTATGGTATTTCTGTAGGAGTACTTTTAATCTGTCTGTAACATCTGTTCTGTAGTCTTTAGTGCTGGGTTTATGCATTATTTGTTTGAATGCATTTTGCTCCCTTCATACATGGCACATACAAGCTGAATTCCCTCTGTGATATTTGTATACTGCAGCCCCACTGCCTGCTGTCTCATTCTGCACTTTGACTGGCCTTGGTTCATCCAGGGGGTAGGAATCCAGCTCTGTTGAATTAATTCTGAGGATCCTTCTGGAGAGTTCTTTGTGGAGGGTCTGTTTTCCTGTTTCTAAAATAAAGAAGCTCACACTGCATCTAGGACACTATTTCAGCAGTAGGACACCAATGCATCTCACCAGTTCTTCCATGTCTTTTGCAAGCAGAAGTGAAAAGAATATTCTTGGTCATGGCAGCCATCCTACAAGTGTCAATGTGGAGGCATGGAGATTCCCACTGTGCATGTACTGCTTTGTGACCCAGGCTACAAATAGAGTTCACAACTGCATGTTTCTTGCCACAAGGAGTTGCAGAATGCTGTTTTACCTGGTAGCAACAAGGATATGAACTTAATCTGAGCTGTCAAGGACCCATGATGGCAATAGAATAGCATGCTGTAAATGGAGGATGATCAGCTATGGAAAGAGGGAGAAAAAAAAAACATTTATGGAAATTTGAACTACATCTCAGCTGGCAAGGAAGCTGACTATTGTTGTTCTCAGGAAATGCTGAGGAAGGGGTTGAAAAGGTTATTTAGAAATGTACAATCCAAATTACTTTTGCTAGACAGTTTCAAGTGGGAATAATGGAAAACAGAAAGATAGTTCACAAGGTGGCATGAGCCATTTTGAAGACTCTGGTACTCTGCTAAATGTTGGTATCAGATACACAAAGCTTGGACTCTATCAGGGCTATTGGAGGACCTATATCACAATTTTCTGTATTCTTGACCTCTCAGTTACAAATTAGTTGAGAGGTATATTTTTCCACTGTGCTTTTAACTGTTGTTCAGTGCACTGTTTCACTGCCAGTGCCACCCAGCTAGTAGGACATCCCATGCTGGGTTTTCCCACAGGCCTTGCTTGTCCAAGGCTCTGCTGGTACCTCAGCTGTCCAGGCAGGTAAACCTATCAAGGTCAACAGAACCATCATGTTATCCACTATGCATCTTAGTGACTCTTTCACTGCCCATTTCAGCCACCATCAAGAGCACGTAAGTTTTCATGAGAAAAAAATGGGAATAGAAATAGAAGGGTGAGATTTTTTTCAACACCACTTCCCCCTACTTCCCTTAAAGAGATTGATTAGGCCCAATCATTTGTGACTAAGTATGACTATGTGGATGTTTGAAACCACAGAAGTGGGTATATGTGTGTTATTAAAAGCCAGGATCATTGTAAGGACTCGAATTTCAACAAGAACACTCGTGGTGAGCTCTGAAATACTTCTTTCACTGGAAGGATGAGAGGTGAATGGGCCTTTGCTGTTGGGCCACAGGAGAGGGGACCACAGAGTCCAGTTGTGGAATCTGAAGATGGAGACTCTGGCTGTGCTGCTGACGCACACTAGCTCTATCTTCCCTTCTTCTTGCATCTGGTTTACTTTGCATACATTTTCTTGGTAAGCTAGTGATGTCTGCTGGCTAATGACCTGAAGACTCCTGAGACTGAAAGGGAGGGGAGCAGGATATTGCTGATGGGGGTGCAGAAATGAGTGAGGAGAGAGGAGCAGAAGTGACCTACAAACAGTATGGGCTTCTGGGCTTCTGTGCGTGGGGAGACTTAGAAGCAATGCTGACGATATACTGTGATCCAACTCTCTTTTTTAACCAAGGAAGCCTAGCCCTGCACTATTCAGTGATGTTATTGATATGGTGCCTCAGAGGTGGACTCTGAATTCCAATTAGTTGTAATAATTAGTAAAGTTCAGTACCCTAAAGATTGTATTTTAATTTAGGAAAACAGAAGGTCAGATTTTATGTATTATAAATTAATCTAACTCCAAACCCTTCAGTACTACAGTATGACTTCCATTATCTGACATACTGGTTTTGGTTGCAGTGGTTACCATGAGAAACCATTTTTCTTTGGGGGAGCCAAGGTGTAGAGGTAGACTTTAACATTTTATGGCAGTCTAAACCTAGAGTAATTATACTGAGTTTGAAGGATTTACACCAGATTGACAGTGTAAGAAATGAGGTCAGAATTAAGACAGTAAAGCAGTGCCATTTAGCATCTATCAGAGTTGATATGGGCTTACCTTGTAATATTTAAAACCATGAGTATTTTAGTCAGATAGGGAAATGCACTTTCAGAGTCCAATTTAACAAAGTCTAATTTCAAAAACTGAAGCCCTGTTCTCCTAATCTGAGTGACTTTAGATACATATGGGAATATCAAAACATGATTGCCCTGAAACTCAATCTTCTTCTTTTTAATTAAAGAAAGAATCCTATCTTAGTCACCTGAGAATCTGAAAGATAGTCTAGGTATTTGACACTCAGAAAAACTTTTAACAGATGAATTATGATGACAAGACAAAAACTACCATCAACAGTAAAAGCAAATTTAAAATAAAACTAAAGATGCTCTAATAATTTAGAAAAAAAAAAAGCTAATCAATCCTGAAATTCAAATTCTTCCTTCAAGCCAAAAATAAATGTGTTGCAAGAATTAAGTTATAAAAAGTCATGACTAGATCTCAACTATTATAAATCAGCAAAGCTCCACTGATTTCAATGGAGCTGTACTAAGATAGGTTAGATAAGAATCTGACCCTCAATTCCTTTGTAACTTTTTTCCTTATCAACAAACGAAATACTGTTTTTAAGTTAATGTAGAATCAGAGTCCTAGAATGGCTTGGGTTGGAATAGACCCTTGAAGGTCATCTAGCACAACTTCTCTGCAATGAGAAGGCATCTTCAATTAGCTCAAGTCACCCAGAGCTCTGTTCAACCTGACCTTGAATGTTTTCAGGAATGGGGTATCTATAAATCTGTTCCAGTGTTTCACCACCTTCATCATACAAAATGCCTTCCCTATATCTACTCTGAATTAAGCCTGTTTAAGGTTAAAAACATTATCCCTTGCCATATTGCAACAGACCCTGCTAAAAAGTATGTTCTCATCTTTCTTATACATCCCCTTTAAGTAAGGAAAGGCTGCAAAAAGATCTCCCTGGAGCCTTCTCTTCACCAGGCTGCACTACCTCAATTCTCTCAGTCTTTCCTCATCGGAGAGGTGCTCCAGCCCTCTGATCATTTTGTGGGGCAGGGTCTCGTCGCAGCGGAATAGAAAGGGAAAATCACCTCTCTTTTTCTGCTGGCCACACTCTTTCCAATGCAGCCTGTGACATCACTGGCTTTCTGAGTTGCAAGCACACCTTGCCAGCTCATATCCAGCTTTTCATCCACAAAACACCTGTCTTAAACCCTTGCTGTTCCTCAGTCATAACCTGGTATTTCTATTATACCAGTTCCCTCAGTTTCTCTGTTTTAATAGTTTTAGAAGTAAGAAAAATCTTTGAGAAAACATTTTATTTAAATCAGGTTCTGCAACCTTGACAAAGTATGTGTCTTTTACTACACACAGCACTACCTTCTCCTGACCTTGAAGGAAGAACTAGGCAATGCTAAAGGATTAATCTTCTGGCATAATTTTTCCGGTGTCATTCAGGCTAACAAACATAGGACTGCACATGCAGTCACATACCCTATATTGCTTGACAGGTTTTGTTGGAAAAATTTTATTGGGCACATCCAGCTTTTCCACTTTTAAAGTGTGTTCACCCCCAAGAATCCTGTATTGAAAAAATAGTAATGGAATACAGCTGAGATAAATAGATCACACTAATACTAACACTCCTCTGATCCCTGCAGGCAAAAGCTGAAAAAGCATTTCAGGCTCCAGGCTGATGCTGTGAGTGCTGTGCAGAGACTTGTGCTTCCAAGGAGCGATGACTGGTGCAGACCGCAGTTCCTCAAGTGGTCCTTCAGTGCCAGGACTAGAGTCCTGAGCAGTGCTGGCAAAACTGCCTCCACAGCCAAGCAGTGAACAAGGTGGGGGATGCAAGATCTGCTTTTCCCACCAGATGACTGCCCTGAACTGCTGTACTTCATGGCCACATAAACACCTGGCTAGGCAAAGCATTGCAATGACATGGAGCTGGAAATGAGTAGTCAAGGGGGTGGAGGGTCAAGAGCTACCTAAGGCCATCTAAATAACACCAAATTTGTCACCAAATAAGAAGCCACACAATCTGCTACACAATCTGCCACACCATACCACACTAAACTTTCAAGAGCCGTTCCACAGCCTGAATTACAGACGAGAAGCAAACAGGAAGCGTAGACAAATGGTGGAGCTCTGGCATCCTATGCCAAACCAATTAAGCAGTCAGGCCCATCGGTAAAATTGTCTGGAAAGCAAACAGCTTTGTGCCCTTCCTGAGTACAGCACAAAGAGAACTGGGAATACTGCAGGGCTGGAAGGAGACCCAAGCCAACCAGCAAACTGCAGAGTGCTGGCTACACTGAGTTCTGTCCCCTCGGTCCCCTTGGTTTTAGAGGTGTAGACGTCCCCAAATCACTTCCTAATAACTTTTCACTGAATGCAATGATAATGAAATCCACATTTTTTTTCTCTCATTGACAGTGAAGCTTTTAAAATTTCAGAATACAGATATGCAATTCTATTTTGTGCTGTATTCTTTTCCACTTGCAAGTCTGGTTTATGGTCATAGCAATGGTAGGAAAAGGATAGAATGTCCCTTATCTTTTAACCATCAGGTTGCCATTGTGAACATTAAATAGCATTCTGACTGCTTCAAAATAAAAAGCACCAGCAAATATTTAATGCTATACAAAAATTAGAAAAGTCTGGAATTTTCATTTATTCGTTAACCTTAATCATAACAACCTGTTCACATACATGAGTGTATCAAATGCCAAAAGCCGCTGGGAACCCATCCCTTTGCCAGCTGGTATGTACTGTATTCGATCAGGACTCTTTTTTGTATAGGAAGCAATGAAAAAGCCTCCACAGCCATTTGACAAAAAAGATGAAACCCAGCAAACACTACTGGAATTTTCAGAGAACAAGCACACACACTGTGTGTTCATTTATTTTCCCACAAACAGGGAGATAGACAAGAGGATGTAGCCTGTGAAAGCCAAGCTTATTTAGGACAATATCACTGGGGCATAATATATTACTGCAGAGAAAGCACGTGTACTTCCAGTTTTCACCAGGAAGAGAAGCTAACAGTTAGTCTGAGTATGCAGAGCAAGCCACATAGATTGACAAGGAATTTTGTTACCAAATGTTCATCACCCCTTGAAGAAGTTACGTGCTTTGTTGCACAGTGATATCATTTTTTCCCCCACAGAAAATGGAAAGAAATTCAGTACAGTGGAGGAGCAGATCAGCAAGCAAGGGGCCCAGAGTTATGCCTATGAATGTCCTCTGCAGCCCTTGAGAGCAGAGAGGGAAAGGGGGACTGTTATTGCTGCCTGGCTCATTATCCATGCTCTGGGCCATCCTGTTGAATGCCTTTTCTTCCTGCAGCTGAATCATTTTTGACTGAAAAAGGAGTAAATTTTACACTAGAAATTTTCTCTTAAAATACAACATTGGTGAAAGACAAGTGGGATGACACATGTTATTATTAGTCCTTCAGTCTAAGGTTAAATTTAAACACATGGGCTTAAATTTTCTTCTCACTTTACTGGTCTTGCCACTTTTAGCCTTGCCCGCTGGTTTTGCTCCTGACAAATATGCCAGCAGCTATTTCCCTTCTATTGCTACTTTTCCCTGGGTAGGTAAAGTGAGGTCTCTCTTAGCATTGAATTCTGCACTAAATAAAATTCTGTCTTTTTAATAATGAATCCTTCCCATTGTCTCAGGGGCCATGCACACAATTAAGAACAATATGAAATTTAATTAACACAGGATAATAATAAGGGTATGAATGTCATTGGGAGCTCTGAATACAGACCCCTCCCAACACAGCAAACGGTTTGGGAACTAGAGTGAAAGCCAGCTGCTAACTCTCAGGTCCCAGATACCCAAGTGGCATTTCAACACCTGACCTCAAGTATCAAGGTACTGGAAGGAAAGAAAAGATGACTGTCAAACAATGAAAACCCAAGTGCAACAGATCTGCATAGGGTAATGCTGTAACAGGGAGTTATACCCGTAGGTGGTGATGGAGGCACTGGAGTCTGGGCACTAAGAACTCTGTGCCTGCAGCCCGCCTGAGGCACCACATGTGGGGGCACCACAGGTCACATCAAAGGGACATCTCTCAAAGGGCAGTCCTGTGCTAGTCCTATGGTGGTCACAGGCATGTTCTTTAAACTTCAAAACCCACTTTCTGGTCACATAAGGTGTTATCTGTTTTGCCATGTGTGTCTGTGTCCGGAGTGTATCCTGCAGTCCTGGAGCACCAATGGAGACATTGTTTGGGAGCAGCAAAGAGTACACATTAAGTAGCATCACAAGTACAATTTTTATTACCAGAACAAAGAGGCTGCTACAAGATAAAAGCGTGGTGAGCAGAGAAAGGAAGAAAACAACTGACTACAGACAGCATTTCCATTAGGGGAAAACACTCACTTGCTAAGATTTAGATAAATCTTCATTACAAAATCCAAGCATAAAGGTAGACATCTGAAGTGTGGTTAAAGTATTTCCATCCTCTTGCTTCTCCTGTCTTTTTCCCTCTCCCCAAGGAGCCAACACAGCTCTGGCAGTGCACACTGGCTGAGAAATGGGCTTCTATTCCTTAGACTGCAGTCATGTGCGTGTGTCTTCTCATTTAAGCTCTTCCATTCTGTTTCTTTCAGAGGCTGAGAAATCTGCTTTTGGGGAGAAGAAAAAAAAAATAGAAGTGGAGAAGCTCATTAGCAATTTGTTTAGAATTTGAATGTCAGCATAGTCACTTATGTCTAAGTGACTAAAAAATGTATGCGAGTACTCTGACTTTCAGCAAGAGATACAGCGTTCTAACATCAGAATGAACAATATAATTACTGTGTGTATGAAGACATATTGGTCTCCGTATAATGAGGTATTCAAATCTGCTCCACTTGAATCAGATCACAGAGATATATTAAACACACATGGCAAAAGAATTCAGTGTAAGGGTAACCATGTGTTCTGCCAAGTCTTTCTATGCATGAATGGGCTGCCAGGGCACCATAGGCTACAGACAAAGTACAGGAGAGCTGTTTTCAGAGGTAGGGAAGTGAGTTTGCAAAGGTATTTCCTCTTCGTTCCCTCAAACATGTGAGTGTCTCCCATTTCTCTTCCTCTTTTACAGGCTGGTGCACCTCAAAAGCAATTCCACCAGTTTTTACTGTAACATTACTGTACCATGGTTCCTTGGTATGGATTATTACTGTGTATTTACAGCACCCAAGAGTGAGCTGGCTACCTGAGAGGGGTAGCGACTGCAAAGGTTATTCTCAGTTTCGATCGCAGAATTGTTTTCACAAGTTCGCAATGTTCTGGAAAACATGCCTCCTTTTCCAGCGCTGCTGCAGCTATTTTCAAGCGGAGGTGCTTGAACTTGCTGGCTGGCGGCAGGGTGTGTGTGCATGATAGGTGCTGAGGATTGATTGACACATTAGGAAGCCAAGGCTTGGGCCCCTTGCTGCGCCTGAGATCATATATTACTGAGTACAATCAGGAGCAACCATTGTCAAGCATAAAATGTCAATTTTTTGGCAGTGTTATTTCAACATCTAGATACTATGAAAAACATGGTAAGATGAAAACAGTAGCTGTTTTGCTTACTCGTAGAATTGTTTAAGCGTGGATGCCACAGCAGATTGAGTTACACCCAGCTGCCAAAACAGACATGGAGAATGTTTCTGTGGGTCATGGAAAAGACTGAGCATGCCGTTCCTTGGGTGGCTGAGCTACTGCAGAGACCCCAGTGTGACAGATCAGAAAAACACAAATGAATCAAGGCCATGATTTCAGTCTCTGCCACTCACAAGTGAGCCTGTGGTTAGACGGATGAGTTTCTCTGCTCAGAGTCTTGACTAATTTTAAAGGAAATTTTGTCTTGCTTTTTGTTCCCAGGGCATATGTGATATTTAAGATGTACTAAAAATGCTTTTCCTTGGGTACAGCTGCTCATGTATCTGTTGGGTACATGGGCATTATCAGAGGGTGCTTCTATTTTCCATATGTTATTGAAGGCAGAATTTCAGGGTGGGCAGGAGCAAGCTGGGAAGGCAGGAGGAGTCCAGTCCTTGCTCCTCTCTTGGCAGACACTGTGTCAGCATTCTGCAGAGCACTTTACCAACATGAGGAAAGCAACTCATACAGAACATAGGTTCTGGGGAGAAAACACTACTTCATGTGGCTGCCGGTAATACAAACCTGGTAAGAGATTTATCAGGAGAAGCCTGTCCATTTTTAGGAAGTGAAAACTCACTGTTTTGAAGCAGAAAAAAGAGTGAGACTATCTATCTGTTCAGGGAACCACAGCTGCCAGAAAGAAAGGTGTCAGATATGGTTATCAAACCCAATTCTTTTAGAGGCATCAGTGGTATCTAGAGAAGGGGAAGAGTGGAAAAGGTTCTATGGGAATAGCATATGTACAACATCTCTTAGAATAAAGTTCAGGCCTTGTATTTTATTTCACTTAAAGATGTACTACAGGGTTTATTTGTGCAGAACTGGTGAAGTAAAGTTGCAGTTTTAGAAAAACCAAACTACGGATGGTTCCTACCCTCTTTTACTCGTACAACTCTTTGAAGTCTATGTGATGTTTCAAATGCTAAACTGGGATTCAGATGCCAAGCTCAGTTTTTAATGCACATTTGAATTAATAGCTCAAATATGTAGAGCTAGACTACTGAAAACCTTTTCTCACAGTAATATTCTAATATTGAGATCAGCTATAACCCTATGCTGCAACTCCATTGAAAGGAAAACCTACACTGTGCTTTAGTCTGATAAAAGACACATTCTTGTTTTTTAAAAGCAAATGTAGTAACATATATTTAGCACAATGGTAGACTTCTGCTTTCCAGGGCATGAGGTCACCTTTTAGTTTCACCAATTGCATCCAAAGGGTGTGGAAAATCAAAAAGAGATGAATAAGCAGATAGTTAAGCTGGATGGGTAGACTGACTTCATCAGACAATGTTTGTCTGGCTAAAAAATCCCTTTCGTCATTATAAGAGTCAGTTCATATCCTCACCCTGTGGAAGTGGTTAGCTTTTAATTCATTCAAGAGATGCTATCAAAAAAGAAGGAGGTATTTTTTACAATCCCGACCCCAAAATAATACTGCTAAACAATACATAATTCATATCTCTTCAGAATTCTGAATGTGGTCAGAAATAAATAGCAGCACAGGCATTTAAGAGCTATTCTCATTGAAAAATGTAATTAATTGGTGTTCTGCACAAAATATTTCTTTGAGGGGGGAGCAGCATTGCTTTAATTACAAGTAATTGTTCTCAAAATCATGCAGCTCATAAGTTTTGCAGGCTAGACAGTGATTATGCATCAATACACTAATCTATCACCTTCATTATTTTAGTCATCTGGGTGTGATCATCAAACTTTGGAGTATAACCCAGACAAGAAACCAGACATATCTCATGTTTATATTCTTTCCAAATCGGTTTGTTTTAGAAGCGGTTTGCACTGGTCATGCAAATTACAATGCTTTTATTTCAAATAAAGATGGTAAATTAAATTAAATTCCCCTTTATATATTATTAGATGATGACAATGGAAATGATATTCTTGTGACTGCACAATGGCCTGGAGGACATACAGGAGACCCTAGTATTCCTACATTTTGCGACAGATCATCTTTGCAAACAGGAGATTTCTCTTCATTAATTTTGTTCAAACTGCCCAGTGAATATATGGAGAATCAGCTACTGGAGAGACAAAGCTCTCTTTATCTTAGACACCACAGTGGTATGATGCCCACACTGTCCATATTTAGGTGATCTGTCACCATGGGAGAATGACCCAAACCTCCTCCCAGCTCATGAATGCAGGGAGCCTTAAATCATTTGTTTTTGTACAGCTTACTATTTGATCTATTTAAATGAAAGTAGCTACCTAGCCACAAGTTATTGTTGTTACCATTATTTCTATTAACATTACCAGATGAATGCAGAGCTGAATCTGTTATTAATTGAGGCAGGGCTCATCACAGCCTTTAGTCATCCCTACCCAAGGTACCACATAAGCACCCATGTAAATCAAAGTTAAGCAGAGGATTAAGTGCTGTCCTGCATAAAGATGGTTTAAGAACATGTTTCCCGAATCAGGGCATAAGCTGTTATTTCACTACTGTCTCTGCAGTACTGCTTTTTCTACCTCATTAGAATGAGAGGATGCTTGCATAAATTCCTCATATTGACACACAAGACTATGCCTGTCTCCCTGAGAATTTGGAGATTTCTTTCCCTTTCCCCCAAATTAATAAGTGCTGTCACCTGCATCGCTAAACACCAATTTGCTGCTTACCGCTAACAAGACCTCCACGTAATGTAGCTAACAGTAGTATTTCAAAAATAGAGCTCTCCTGTTCCCAGCATGTCTGACAAGAATACATTAGAGGCACCTGTCCCTGGCACCAATATTTTGTTTTCTCTTCCTCTACATGGGAAGAAAGAAGTCTAATTTGCCTTGAAAACAAAGCAAATGTGAGCAGAGGGATCAGTTTTCCCATCCTGCATACCTTCTTTCAGTCCTCTCCAATTGTGTGGAGATTTTCAAAAGTAAACACTAAAAACATATCCATTTGAGTGAAAAACTAAAACTATCTTTTTCTTAATAATTTTAATTTGAAAACAATTAGGGAGCACGAAATATTTTAATTACATTTGAAGCTATGAGACTGGCTCTGTGCTCACCAAGTTAAAGACATAAATACTGCATTATACCACAAATATACTGAAAATATCAAGCTTAAAACAAGTCCATCATAACCTTTATTTATCCTGGTCAAGACCAATAGCAATGGTACAATAGAAACTCAGACCTGTAAAATTTAGATGTTCCTCACCTCAAAGGATGTGAAATGGCACAGTATGCTTCTATATCCTTTCTTTGTATTGCAAGAGCAGTTCTTGTCCTGGTTTAAACTTGGATACAGTTAATTTCCTTCCTAGTAGCTCTTATGATAGACCATGGGATAGTTTACTTCAAACCTTAGCTTCAGACATTTGTTCCATATACTTTGACACCTGAAGGAGATTCCTTGGATCCCTGCAATATCCATAGAAGGAAATCAGTGCTTTGATGACTCGATTCAACTAGTCAGATGGAGATGACAGCCCGAGGAGATGCTGAGGAGGTACCTCCAAAAAATACCTGCTTCTATGTATCTACTTCAAAAGGAGCCTTAAATGTAAATGTCTGGATGGAAACAACGGTGTTCAGTTAGATGAATCCCAGGATTCTGGGAGCTCAGATGAATCTTCAGACATGTCTGCTCAGCTGCTTTTACTAGGCTTTACTTTTGTCCATCGGCATTAGTTTTATTTGGATGTCTTCTATTCAAACACAACCAATTTGTGCTTTTATCCCTGTGACAATGACACTATAAGCTGACAAAGTACTTTCATGACATGAATGTCTGTCCTGTCTAGGATGGTTTGTGAATTCCTTTCAGTTTTCCCTAGCACTTGAGCAGCAGATTTGAATAATCTTAGACATGAATTTAAGGCTAGATTTGACTCAGTTGGGTTCTCATTAAAAATGTATAAAGATGTCCATTGACCAACAAGGAAAACTGTGTTGTTTCACAACAGTTTTCTGCAACAGTGCGGAGTGTCTAACGTGTGGTATCATGAAGACAGCCAAGGCAGCAATGTAAATCAATAATATTCATTTCAATGAAATCCACTGACAGTAGTTGGGAATGTAGATGTAAAACTGTTTCCTTTCTTATTCATCTGAAAAATTTTACATGCTATAGGAGAGAAGGGAGTACCCAAACAAAACATTTGTGGGAGTTTTATCCTATGATTTTTTGGTGTTGCTGTCATGTGAAAAGGCAGACAGTCTCCTCCTTCCCCTTATGATTTATATGATATTTCAAGTAGGATCTCTTGTTTCATGTTTACTCTTATCCCAACCCAATGTTCAAATAATGACCATTTGTAAAAAGAAGCAGCAAAATATATTGACTAAACAAATATTCCAAAAAGATTGTTTACGACTTGTTGCAATTAATTACTATTTCATTATACATATCTCTGCTCAGCTTTCTAGTAGGATTTTCAGACATGATTTTCAAGAATCTGGCAGTCCTAAGACACTGCACAAACTTTGCAGAAGTAGCTCCGATAAATCTTGGCAAGGTAAATATGTAACAGAATGACCTCAGACTGAAGTTTCCTTCTTGCCTGTTTTCTTGAGTAAGGATCTAAGTTTGAAAAAGCTGCCTTGTTTATATGAGGAGTTCACTTTATAAATAATAAGGTTGTATCCAAGGTTGTTATGGACCTATTTTTTCAAACACTTACCTCACCGTACACCAGAAGTAACTCCCTTGTAGTCATTAGGTCTGATTTCTCTCATACTTCGTTCCTGCCTAGCTTCCAAAAATCATAGGGCATGGAAGGGGCTGGGGAGCTCTTCTGTCCCTCTCCTTCTCAGGCTGCCTTAAGCTGTGGCTTGCAACAGTGCTGCTATCCTCTGGGCTCACATCCATGGAGTATGGCACCAAGCATAAGGAGCCCCAACCTTTGAGGAGTCCCTTTTTAAAACTACATAGATGTTTTAGAGTTACATTAAGTCTCATGGTAAAGAAAAGAACCCCATACATTGAAATTGGCACTGTTTCCACCCATAATCTTTTATATTCACAGTTGTTACGGAAAACAGGTGGAGTCCTCACAAAAATGTTAGTTTGCTGGGAAAAGAAAAAACCACAGTGAAGTGACACTTTGATTATAATTAAAAACTTTTCAGTTGATTTAACAGTTCACTTTAGGCATTTTTTGAGCTGTGAAAATAGCAGTGCTTTCAAGATAATGAACATTGTGTGACTGCTAATGAAATCCACTTATGCATACATATCTATATCTACATGATATGTAGATATATATACACACACACTATATATACACACACACTATATATATATGTATATGTAGTCTTTATACATTTATCCGTCTACTACACAGATATGTGCTCCTCTTAAGTTTACTTAAAAAGGAATCAAATGGGAGGGAAAGCATATTTTTCAAATATGGCTCTAATTGTCTTTTGTGAATGTTCTATAGGTCATTACTGATTGTTTATAAATCTTGGGTGGAATGGCTTTATGGCAATAGAGGGGGTAACATACCTTCATTGTTTATAAAATGACAGCTCCTAATGGACCATATTAGCTTTAACACAAACTATTAAATCCTTTTCATTAAATTATTCTGCGCTCTATTTTGGAATCTTGTTAGCTCTGGGAAGTAGGTGAAAACTCCTAAGGAAACATGAGCACACATTGAGACTATTATAGATAATGTTTATTAAATAAGCCTCTGAGGATGTTTTTCTTGGGTTGCTCTCAAGCATTTTGAAGGAGTCGTGTTCCATGTTTGAGGTCCCATGTTTCTTCCTCTTAAACTATGAGCAGCTGTAGCACATGACCTACTTCTGTAGAACCCTGTAATGATTTCCTTCCTTCAGTGGCTTCAGGAGTCCCTCTTCTGCCCTGTGAAAAAAAGGGACAAATATTTTAATCCAAGCAAAATGCTAAAGCAGGTTTTGTTGGTTTCAGGGAAGAAACTCAATACAGCTACATCACCGAGCGTAGGCCTCAAATTGGAACCATCTGGCCTGCAGAAGCACCATGAGATCTTTGGGAAAGGCATGGATATTTTTGCCTTGGGCTGTAACACATACACCTGCAGAATGGGTAGACATGTTGGCAGACAAGCTGGACTCGTGTAGCAATACAAGCCTTCCGTCACAGCACTGTGGCAGTGCTGGAGTTTGGAAATTACCCTGACAAGTTTAATAAATGCAATCACTGTACTGCATGCTCTCCGGATAGCAAGTATTCATCTGAGTTTGCCATTAAGTTAATTCAGACAAGTCTGCACTCCAAAGCCCGTGTCTTTTTGCCCTTCTTGCACAGATAGCACCTTTGAAGGCAAAATAAGGACAAGGGAAGGAAGATGGTAAGCACAAAATCATGCACTACATCTTAATGCTGCCTCTTGCAGGAGGTAGACTCATGTGATATTCATGTGAACTGGATTAGATTGAGAAGAGATTCTTGTTGGTAAATATTACAGCTCTCGGAGAACACAAAAGAATGCAGGAGTCAGTGTAATCCGTGCCCCTTGGTGGGAGATTTGTAAAATCTCTAGGCTGGATGTAGAAGGAACAAGAAGCCACACACAGATTCTAAAGGTCATGACTCCAGAAACTGCCAGACAGAGGCAGTGTCCAAGCCCATCCAGAAAATGGAAATGCATATCACAGAAGCAGGAGGACATACATCCTTTGACTTGAATGTTATTAAACAATTAGGATCACAGGTTTTATCAGAGCTCTGTGCAGTGCCTGGTTTTCTGCCTGCAGGCTGGTGGATGGCAGAGCAAAAGACCAGAACATGGCATTTGCACCTTTGTGATCTGTAGTTGCAAATACTATTTTGCACCTGCAAATTTGTACCCTGCCCCTACAGGCACTCTTCAAACAAAACTCCAAGCAGTCCCTTGGGGCTAAAAGGTTAAGGCCTGTAATAGCTGGACATGAATACCATGTTATTCTTCTTTCAGCAATATAATGTACACAATATCCAAGGCAGAATAACTGCTGCTGGGTTAGAGAGTGTGGCTGCTCACATTACACAGCAAATACACCAAAGGGAAACAGGTTTTCCCTAGCTTTCTCTCACTGCACCTAGAAATCACACTGACTGTATCAAACTTTCAATGGGGAAAGTTTACACCCTGAATCTCAATCTGTACTTTCCCATACTCCTGAAGAAGTACAAAGAGAACATTCTGGCCCAGCTCTGCTTTCAATGTACTCTATATTGCTAGCATCTGGAGTCATGTATGTGGGCTATCCCAGCTCTGAGCCAGGGAATAAAATAGACAGAATGTGCACAAGATTGCATCTAGTCCTTTGTGACGCAGAATCCTGAGCACTGCTAGTTCCCTAGTTGTCTTCTTTTTAGGAGATGCTGAAGTGTTTTCAGAGATAAATCCTCAAGGTGACTTTTTAATTGCTTCGCTGAGAGTTAAACTGGGAAGAGATAAAGGAAGACTATGTCCAGTGTGTAAATATCAGGTGCAAAATCTCTAGTTCTCCTCTGCTGCACTCCTCTGTAAATGTGAAGCAGCTCTACAGAAGCCTACAGAACAGTGCCAGGGTAAAATAGATCATGGAGAGAGCAAAATATTTTTTCTGAGTTCTATAGAGACATTATAGAGATTTTGTGTGATATGTCAAATATAACAGGAATAAAGGTGTAGCTATCTCAAAGGATAGCTCTGAAATGGCCTCCTTAGTTTCCAACTCACTCTTGCCTCATTTTGGAAAGAAGATCCGATGTTATGTATTGACACATAGGAAAGATGGGATACAGTATGTATTGCCGTAGACAAACTTTCTTCTGGAATAATATTTGATTTTTTTTGGTTTTCACCATGCCTTGGTTCACCTTACCTTGCAGCAGCTTCTCACTGTTGTCCACATAAGCCTAATACACATCTCCAACAGTTTCCAGTGCTGTTTCAGCAACAAAATGAGAGTTAATGAGGCTCAACACACTTCCCATCATACTTTATGGGGAAAACCCCTTGAGTGAGAGCAGGAAATCCATCTTGTAAAAATCACAACATGGTCTCAGTTCCTCAACTAGAAGCTGAAGAGAACACTGATACTTTTCAAAATATCAAATACTAAGCATGGGGGTTCTGCAGCCAAATATCCCTTTGGTTAAACAGGGCAATTTTTCATTTCATGTCGTTTAGATTTCTGAGATAATTTATTATATACTTGAAGAATATTGAAAATTTCCCAAAACCAGATTCTACTACCTCTGTTTTTGCAGGCTGTGCATAGGCCATCCCACTGCTGACAGGAAGAAAAGGTGCTGTTTGCTATGAGGGAGGGAGAGAGGGCAGAATCAGACCCTTCTTAAAAGCCCTCTGAAAGTTGGAAAAAAGTAAGAGGGCCCAGGTTTCACCCAAGTGCATTTTGACAAATAACTAAACTGCCTTGTGATCTCAACCAGTAAACCAGAGAGGCTTACCACAGCCTTGCCAAATGCCTTTAACAAACAGAAATTCCTCCATCACATTCTGGGAATAACAACAACAACAACAAAAAGAAATCTTTATGAGAGGAAAGCAAATGCAGCTGTGAACTTGGGGGCCAGGTAAAAGGATTTGCAAGAATATAAAGAGAAAAGTACTTCCCCTTAGCAAGTTTTTTCAGCCGTCTGTCTCTTCCAGCTCTCCCCTCCCCAGTCCTGGGGGTGATGGTCCTTGCAGCACACTTTTCCAGACACGCACCAAACCTGACACATGGGCTGCAGCCGTGAGCCAAATGTCTGCTTCCAGATGTGCCTGCTGGCCTCAGCGGAGCTGCTCCCCCATCACACAGCTCGTGACCCCAGGTTGGCAGCTAAACTTTCCTGGGGTACCGACCAAATAAGTGATTGCCCAAATCCTGATCCTTCCTTAGTTCTGCCCCTGCTTGCGTTTCAAACAAACATGGGAGAGGTGTTCCCTGCCTGCCTCCATCATGTTTCACAGCACTGGCTGCCCCCTTCCTGTCCAGACACAGGCCTTTTCTTCCTGTGGAAACCACAGCATAGGACAGGAGAAGAAGGATCTATTTAAACACAGGTCCCATCCCTGCACACAGCCAGGTGTTGCCAGAATCTGCATCTGAATCCAGAAGCTGGTGAGTGCTTGCAGCCCCGTGATTTAGAGGTTGTTCAAGTGCTTCTAGAAAAGTCATGTGTATGCAGTTTACAGAAATGGAGCTTTTTTATGAGATACTTTTCCCTTTCCATCAGCAAAGGCAATAGAGAGCTCTTTCTCCTCTCGACTTTCAGGCCTTGGAGTTCATTTTGGAATGCTCACAGTCTTTCGAGGTTGACAGAGTTCCAGTTATTGATTTTCTTGACTTGTTCATAAGTTAATATTTACCATAAACATCTCATTGAGAAAATTAAAAGAAAAAACACATTTTCAAAACAGCAGAAGCTGGTGAGATAATGAACCAGACGCAATTTTAAACAAGATATTTTAAAAACATTAAACCTTCCTTCCCTTTTTTTAATTAGTGGCAAAAAGAAAAAAATGAATAACAAGTGCCCCCAAACCAGAAGGGTGATAAGCAGTTTTTATTGTTGAGTTCATTACTGTGGTTATTTTGGGAAAGAAAACATTTTTCTCTTAATTCATGAGCCAGAAATGAGCTCTTTGGAGGCTGCAGTAAAAAGATCTCCTTACAAATGACTATGAAAAGATGACTTTGCTAGAAAATTCCAGCTGGTTCAACCATATCCAGATGCCTGAGAAGCTTCATTATAGCTTGACTAACTCTCGCCTACTCTCATCAAAGAACAGCCAAGATCAGAATTTCCCAGGAGCAAGCATCCCACCAGCAGCAGCAGCACAGCAAGTGAAGCATGTGATGCGCTGGGGCACCGTCAGTAAAGGCAATGGCTTTGGCTGTGGTGAAAGGCTGTGTTGCAGCTGTCCAGCTGCTTGTTAATACAGGGCCCTGGCTTACTCCCCTCCAACCTTCAGAAACTGAAGCTCAGCCTGTAGTCCTGATGTGGACTTTGCTAGTCTGCTGCCCTGGAGTCCCACACTCGCTTGTCACCATCTGCTCGGGAAATGGCAGCAAACCTCACTCACCCCCTTCCCCTCTCCCCAGCCCCTTGCTGGGGAGAGTGCCGACAACCTCACCAACAGCGAGGGCAATGCATGAAAGAAAACACAGAACCGACAGAAAAACGAAACGCACATGGTGGGGAATAATATTTCATTTGTGCTGTAGCGGTACTGCTCAAGCAGTGTAAATAAAGCAGGTTACTGAGACGTGAATATACCACTGTTTATAAATACTAGCCCTTCTGCCCAGAGACGTGCGTGAGGAGAGCTGGACACTCGTGAGGTCACCCCACCACATTTTATGATTTACATAAATCATGTCAACACCATGAGCAGGAACGGCGGGCGAATGGGGCTGCATGAAGCGAACCATTCAGCCTCCTGTCACAGGTCTTAAAACAGGTAGAAGCTGTTAATGGCCCCACCAAATCTCTTAAAATGCAGAGGGGATGAGGGATAATCCAGCCAAGGAAACAAGGCATGCACCCACCCCATGTGCTTCAGCTGACAGAGACCTTCCCGAGCTCTGAGGAACAGAAAGCCAGCCAAAAATAGGGTGCTAGCAAAGCCCAGGAGCTAATATTGTGATTAATATGCACCTTCACAGAGGGTAGCATGTCCCACCAAGCAACTGCTCTAATGAAGAAAATGTCTGAGCGCCTGGCAAAGGTGAAGAAAACACCCCAGGTTTTGCTGTGTGCAGGACACTTCCCCCCCTTATTTACCAAGCACATTGAAAATGTGATTTTTCTGGCAGAGAAATCAATATTCTGGGACAAAACGGAAGCCCCTCTGTAGGTTTGCCTTGCATCCAAGTACCTGTGGTTTGGGGGCCGGAGAGGAAGGCGGTGGGGACAGATGCAGGAAAGCAGTGTGCAGCTTCCCGTGAATTTCATTCCACTCCCCATGAGCTCTGTGTCTAACCAGGATCATACGATACAAGGCCAAAGCTGCAGCTAAGGACAAAAGCAGCAGGGACAAACAATTTCCTTTTCCTTGCCACTTCACAGCCATGTATCACTCTGGGGTTTTCCTAATTTTGGTGGACAGTCGTCCCTTTTGGTCCAATTTGCCTGTCTCAGGAGACAGATGATGGCATCAGGGTAGGTGCCTGAAACATTGAGGATCTGGCTTGCAGTCTTTAACTCTGCCCAAATTTCAGCTTTAATAACATGTAATTATGTAAAATAATTGTAAAAATTACAATCACACATGAATCGTGTATAATTATGCAAAAGAAGAGTAAAAAATGTAAAAGCAGTACAAAATCCTTATGATACATTGCTGGTATATGGACATGTGCTATTCACTACTCTTAAATACAAGTTGATTTAAAAATATTATTTTGACCATAAATCAACCGTGTTCTATGCGATTCCTGTTGATCTACAGCTGTGACACGTTCTCAGAGAAGAACAGATGTAAATATTAGAGAAAATTGGGAAGCTTTCTGGGAAGTGTTTTTCACTGGAAGATGTGGATTTGTCAAAATCAAAGCCTTAGGGAGGACATGAGATTTTTTTAATGAAAATGTAATTCAAATACAATTGGAAAATGTTTTTAAAAATTATCAGAATATCCTCTTCATATAACTTTCAAGAGAAAATACGTAGTTCTTAGACTGAAAGTAAGTTTCTGTTTTGAAACCTGAGTAAGATTAGACCAAAACCGTTAGGAAAAAATACTTAAGTCAAAACACTTCAAGGTTTACCAGAACCCAGCATTGCAGAATTTTTAATCTGATATAAATTTTCGTACTTTATTATTTAAATTCAGGTTTTTTCATGATTTGCACTTTTGCACATGCAAAAAATTCTAAGTGCATAAACCCATTTTTTTTTCAACTCTGAAGATCTATAAAAAATGTGTTTTCAGCAGACTACATGCAGATCACACAAGCTTCAGTACCTTTTCCAGAGAAGATTCACTCATCCAGAAGGTGTGGGGGCGGGGGGGGGGGGGGGGGG
>VZRN01003869.1:364063-385726 GCA_013397935.1 Dasyornis broadbenti
AGAGACCCCCACATCAACCTGGCAGAAATAAGGGTTTGTTTCATTGAAACAGTGGGGGCATTTTTAATGGAAACCTGTCAGGAAGCTGGACTTAATTCTTCAAAAAGCTGGTGCAATTGCTGCCAGGCAGGCACTAGCTGAGTGTGCTTGTTGGGCTGTATCACTTCCTGACTTTGTGCTTTGGTCAAACAAAGTCACTAACTACGAACCTGGGATTTGTTATCTTCTTCCATTATTTTGAGGGCTAGCTTTTTTTCTAGGAGACAGAGAAACCTGAGGTAACAGAACTGCTACAACTCTGCTCCTATCTCCAGGACAGAGAAGATACAGGAGACCTTGGTGTCCCTTACTGCATGGTGTGGCTGTAGCATTCCTTTTATTCTCAAAAAGACTTTGTGACTCCTTGGAGAGAATCACAGAATCATAGAAGAGTTTGGTTGCAAAGGACCATTAAAGGTCATCTAGTTCCACCCCCTCACAATAAGAAGTCAGGAGGTTCTCTTGGGTGATGTAATTTGATACTGCTCTATACCAAGAATAACATTTTTAAGCAGTCACCATGTCCTTTGGCTTCGTAGTTTCCTTTCTGCTCTCTATTGCTGGTAATTTTTTTGCACACATCTGTTATTTGAACAAAATCAAATGTTTTCAAGTGAGTAAGTGTATAAAATCAAGTTACTCGTAGTTTGCTGGGAAGGTTAGTGGAAAGCAATTACAAATGTTTTTATGCTTAGCAAAATATAGCTGAAGATGTTATTTGCTTGGAACTGCAAAACCAGAAAGTGCAAACCTTTTTGTTATTTGAGACAATGTGTCACTAAATAAAGAATCTTTTTACGAAGGGAAAGCTAAAAAAGCCAATGATATTATATTCAGTTACTCTGAAACTGCAGCCTTTCCCTCTGCATGTCGGTTTCTACCATCAACCATAAAAAGCCCTTCTTCTTACCACAGAATATATCAACTGCAGGTCTCCAGTTAACTCATGTGTGAAATGTGCTTGATACCAAATGAATGGATGATCATAAAAACAGCGTTCCTTTTTCCTGGAAACAAAAAGCAGTGGTGATACATATTGCTTCTGTTTTCAGCCAAAGACTATAGTACCAGATGGCTAACACAACCGTAACAGCTAGCTGCATCTGGATTAAAAAATTTGAAGGGTGTGAGCTAATCTTTAAAAAACACCAGTTAACTTTTGCCTCTTTAAATCTTGCTACTGCTCACGCCATCCTAGAGCTGCTCAAACATGCCTTAGTCATGTTCATTAAGCATCATTAAACTGAACAAAAGGCTAGCAACTGTCTTTGTCAAGTCAGAGGTCATCTTTTGGGATATGATCCGAGATCCATTGAAGGCAAGGGAAGATGTCTCACTGATTTTTGTGACCTTGAAGTAGGAGCCTAGTGGTTATTTCTCCTTGCCCACATTGATTATGGCTGCAGATGAAACTTATACCAGTTAAGGCTCTTTTCCTTTCCAACTTGTTTCTTTGTATAAAATAACTCATATCTTGCTTTCCCATGAAAGTAAGATACAACTGGGCAACAATAGTTGTAATCTGAATACTGATCAACCAGAGAAGAAATATATCTTTTTGCTCTATATGATTATGAGGTACTTGAAACAGTAACTGGTATGAAGGCCCTGGGCTTATATACAGGTACTTGCATTGCAACAGTTAGGTACCATTTCAAATTACTTTTGTTTCAATACCTTTCATAATCAGCTGGAAATTAAATCCATACACTGTTGGACAGGAGGGTTGTTGGCAATGGCTTTAAGGAAGAAAGCATTTTTATTTTGTGAACAGCAAGGCCGAAATGTGTGGATGATTGACTAGATACAGAGCTACTGTTTTTTTTTTTTCCAGAGACTGTGCCAGGCTACCAAACAAGGTTCTGAGTGCTAGCTCTTGGGTTGGCTTTGCTTTTCTTCCCTCTCCCATTTTCTTTCCTGTAATGGTAGCAGCACAGCTTAAAATACCACCGTTTCCCACCCTAATCTTTGCTATATTGTCAGACTCAATGGGAAGAGTTTCACAATTGCTCAGCATTTCATGGTGTTAAAATGTCATAACCATTCAAGTATTTTTTCATGTGAAAACATCTACAAAACTTCATGACTCACATACCAGGACACAGAAAGAGAACAGCCTTGCAATACATTATGCCCATTTCTCAAATGTTGGCTATCTTAATGGGGTCAGCACTGACATTTATCTTGAAAGCCATCCAGTAATAGAGGGAAGTTCTCACGCAGTCTTCCTCACAGATGGTGAGACCTGCCAGCAGTTTTATGGCTCAGCAGTGAATGGCTCTGCAGCTGTACGGGCATACCTGCTGGAAGGCTGCCCGAGTGATACAGACAACACGTGCGGCAAAAAACCCCAGCGCCGCTGGTGGCTTCCTTTGTTTAATCTTCCCCCAGCAAACAAAAAGTGACGTGGCTTCAAAACAATGGGAGGGAGGGAGAAAAATAAGGGGAGAGGGTGCTACTGAAAGATTTAGTTAAAGTCTATTCTTCTCTGGTATTTCTCAGAGAAGGGGTCAATGGTTTAAGTACAACAGGCTTGATTCACTGCCTGGATGAAGCAGATGGGGCAGATCACCAGGCAGAGGCTTCCAAATAAAAGCTGTGGAAGGCAGCTTTAACTTTTCTTGCGGACCAAAGGGCCATTATAACAGTGAGAAAGTGGGACCTGACCTGACTCAGCCTTCACTTCCATCTGCTCCAGAGAATCCTTCATACAGCATTTTGGGGCAGAAGAGCCAACTGAACAATCCTTCTTCTCCTCCACCAGCATCCTGGAGATCCAGTACACTGATTGACAGACAGTCTATCCGCACAGGGGAATACAGTGATTGTCTAAGACAATCAGCCCCAGTGTGTTGAGTTATACTCTCACCTGGAGTCCACGTTTCACTGCAAGAAAAGGTGCTGCACCAGCAACTCACAAAAGATCCTCCCTCCTGAAAGAGGAGACAGCATAAGCATGAAACCACAGACAGCAGTGGGAACATGGACACTGAGACGGAAACACAAAGAAAGAGAGAGCTGACATTGTTCAGCATCATGGCCAGCACCCTGACTGTTGCTATATGAGTTAGGCCTTGAGATGCTTTTAAAGCAGGGAATGAGGTAAGTTTACAGACATCTGCTGGGAGTTCTTCCCGAGAGAAATATAAGTGAAGGGGTGAAAGTACTTATTTGGAAGTGTAATAAGTGGGTAATAACTGTGGTTTCATGGGACAAGGATGCAAGGTTCTAAACAATACTAGGCAGTGAAGATCCAAGAAACTGGAAATAAGCAGTTTATATCAGGAACCAAGACAGAAACCTGAAGAGAGAAGTAAAAACATTAAGTCAATCTGCAGTCTAGAAGAATTATTTTTACAGTAGAAGTCAAAATATATTTTTGTGGCACTCAGCTTTCCATGATTTGGCTGTGATGCTTGTAGCTATTATCCAAGGCTCCTTTCCCTTCTCAAATCTGGAATCGACCCTAAGAAATCTCTCAGCAACCTGATAAAGGAGTACCTGGAATTAATACACACAGAGAGATACTTCTTATTGAAGTTTTTAGCGTTGGTGGTCAGAGCATCACCATCAGTCTACAGAGCACTCTCTGTTTTGTACTCTTTCTAGATTTCTAGAGACCCTGGCTTTGAACTACTAGCACCCATGTTGTTTCCCAAGCTTTTGTGAAGCTTGAGTTATAAGTGTGCATAGTGATAACTACATGCAGCTCTGATGAAAGGGTATTATACAGATTCCTATCCCATGTATGGAAATGTGAGGATAAATTTTTCCATGTCTCTTTGGGCTCATATATTATTAGCAGATAGTCTGAAAGACAAATAGTTAAAAATAAATCATTCAACATATTGTATGTCCAGAATATTCTACTGTCAGTAAAGTAATAAATATTCCTATAATATCTTTTTATTTGCTGATTCATAATTTTTTGAGTTCTTTCACACCAACCTCTGCTTGTTTCTCAAGTCTCTGAACAAGCACAGCATAATTACCTTTCATATGCCCTATATGTACCACTGTTTTTGCTTTCAGCCACAAAGTTTCCTAGACACCAAAACAAAGCATTCTTCTGTACATGCTCAAGAGCTTTGGTCTCATACATCACAAGCTGGGCATTTAGTTCCCACATGGCTCTACTAATCCTGAAGAAAACTACTGTTGCCCAACCCCAAAAGGATTCTAATTTGGAATTCCTGTTTTCCATGAGAGTTATGCATGGACCAGGCTACAGATATTCAGCCACAATGTAGGAAAAATGTACGAACTACATCTACAGGAGAAGAGAACAATGATGGAAGAGTTTGATTCCATGGTCCTGGGACAACAGGGATACTAGAACTACGTAAAGTCATCATTTCTGCCTTCTGCCCTGTCTCTGCACCTTATCATCAGCACATAATTCTTCAAGTACCCTTGGATTGCAGTGATGAAACCTTGACTATTTTGACTTCAATGGATTTTGAAGAACTGGGTCAGAATGCATGTATGACGGATAATAAGCCTTAACTCTAAAAGCAAAAAGAATGCAGAAGGCACTATCTGTGTAATATAGTCCCATTAACATATCACACCAGAAATCCTAATTTTGGAATTTGCTGAGGTAATTTTAACTATGCAGTCTTCACATTACAGTAAGAGTCCTCCTTGTATAACACCCAGGGTGGCACAGCAAGTGTAGCAGGAACTGAAACATGGGTTTCTGAGCTTAATGACTTTAACCTCTGCTGCCTGAGCTTAAAGATGGCAGTCAGGAGAGACACAGAGTGTCAGCGTGGGTTACAGTAGCATATTCTTTAGTTTTCTGCTACTCACACCCTTGTTTTCACAGCAGAAAAGGAAGATCAACAGGCCTGAAGGAAATTGGATGGAAATGTTTCTGGACTCAAAATAAAATAGTAAGACTTATTTTGGGTATTAAGACACATATGCATATATGGGGGTTGGGAGTGAGGAAAAGAAAAATACTCAGCATGGGTGTTAAAGAGAGAAAAATAGTGTCTGCTTTGACAGTTAGTATTTGGTGCCCTCTTCTGCACCCATCCGTATTTTTAAAGTTCTTCAGAATGAGGAGAAGAGCATCTGTCTGTCGTCCATTTCTACATAGCAGTGCTTTGCTGCAAGGGGCAAGGGGTCATCCTAGCAGATGTCAGCCATCGTGGTGATGGGAAAAGTAGAATCTTTTTTTAGGTGAGAAGAATGAGTGTGTTAATAGAGAATAAAAGGCTGTGAATAGAAATTAAAAAATATTTAACTGAGATTTCAGTTATGACATCTAAATTATATTAATAAAAGTAGGTTGTATTTTGCTTGTGACTGAATAAGAAGCATACCATGTATATAAGGTATATAATCAGTTTAATCACATGCTGATCCCAGGACAATCTCATCCCAACATTTTATGAAATTACAAATAATATATAGCACACACAATTCTTCATAGTAATTTAAATGTCACTTTGCTAAATGAACTTGAAGACAGATTTGCACTTCTTGAATGCAGAATCATTTCAATATTAATTTCTATTTTTTCCATTACTGAAAGATAATTTTATGCTAGAATTTCAAATACTTAAAACCAAAAGGTTTGCTAATACTGGTCTCAGCTTTTGAGTTTCAGTTTGAGTTTCAAATTCAATTGCAAAGTTTCCTAACTATCTTTTTCTGTCTACCTTGAACTTCATTTTATCCTCAGAGGCACAAAGCATAGCAAATATCTTACAGCAGTTCTCTACCAGTCTGCCACAGCCTGGGCAGCTCTTGTTTCCTGCAAGATTATTCATTTATTTTGAAGAGGAGTGATATGGAGGTTATCATTGTGCCAGCTCACAGCTCCTCCACTGAGAACTGAAGAGAGCAGTATCTAAATCATAGATGTTGTTATGAAAATCACAAGCCTCAGGTTCCTGTACAACAGTCCACCTGAGCCCCTGACCCCAGGCAGGGTTGCTCAGAAACATCATCTGAGCAAGAAATAGAAGACAGAGGTCTGGTTTTACCCTTCCAGGTATGTCTCTGTTCCTGTTTATTGCTAGTTGACTTCATGAGAAGAAATCCATTTGACATTTTAAGATTTTCTTTCTTGGATACATAGGTTTGAGCAGCTGCTGCTAACCTCCCCTACAGTTTTGAAGCCAGTTTGTTTTCAGTCAAGTTAAACCTTAGAGCCAAAACTGTCAAACTTGGGTGACTACATTCCACAGAGACACATGAAAGCAATTGGCCAGATTTTTGAGGATGGAAAACATTCTGAGTTTGGATCAACTTAGCACCTCCAAAAGTCAGGCCATTCATTTAAGTGAGCAAATACATATTTAGACTCCCAAACATAGATTTTTTTATTTGGAATAGCTGGCTAGAATTTACAACTTCCTTCAACAGTGAACTGGCATTCTCAGTAACCTGTCCTGAAAACTGTTACTTTCTTTCTCATTTTCTAACTTTGGGCTAAGAAAAGATACATCTTCAGTGTAATGAGTAAGTTTTATACATATGTCAGAATATAGGTAGAAGGGGGCATATCACAGAAAAAGGCTCAGGAAAATATGCAGACTATCACTCTGAGCAGGCACGCAACCTCAAAAGCAGGCGCGGACACAGTGCGCCCAGGCAAGTTCATCCCGAGTCTGACATATTATTGTCACTAAGCAGATCTGAGCAATACAAGGAAATCTTCCTATACTAGATCTGCATCTTACTGTGCAGGAGCGCAAATTCCAAATAAAAGCAAGAACATCTCTGCAAAGCTAACTTTAGCCTAAATGTTGCCCAAGTTTAACCAGGATCCCAACTTCGGCGTGGTGAAGCCTGTGGCGCTAACTGGCTGGCCCACTAATAGATGCAGTCTAACAATTGATCTCCCTGTAGCAGGGACATATGTTTGCTCCATGGGAAAACTTCAAGGGTATACAGTCCTTCAGTGCCTTCTGCTCATTTAAAGAGGTTGGCCTTTTCTTATAAACAATTAACTGGGGATGTTTTGTTTTGTTTTGTTTTGCAGCTTGCTCTAGTAAAGAAATCCATAGGATGCCCATCCACAACTGTTAGTATTACATACAAGCATAGCGTGGACAAAACAAACTCTAGTGTTATTTCACAGTGTGGTTGCTTTCATGCAAACAGAGCTTATACAAACAGAGTAATTCAAGCACGGATAATTCATGTTAACTCTTCACTGAAGACACATCCATCAGTGGTGCATAGGAAGTGATTTTACCCTTGCTTTGTTTTCACTTAGGTTGCTAATTAAGAGAAGTTAATCTAAACAAGTTTGAACTGGATTCAAAGTGTCAGCCTCAGGGATTTTTTTCTAGTTTACATAGATCAAATAAAATTAATTGATGTAAACTTTTGGAACTTTTCTAGTGAGGACAAGATCGTGTGTAGTAAGAAATAGGAGAACCAACTGCAATAATAGATTCCAGAGCTTACAGCACCTCTTTTTGTGATGTCTTATACTTTTATATCATATGACCATCTGCAGCTAAGTGGAGCTGGCCATTCAACAAAGAGACTAGACAGGTCACTGAAATACAGAGTTGCCCTTTGCTTGTATTTGGATAACTCTGATGGATAAAACATTGCTGAACATTATTCAGGAATGACATCAAACATTCTGCCCCTGTACACAAAAAACCAGCAGTCTAGACTGAGAGGAGACTTTCAGCATTCTTATTTTCTACTCAACTTTGCCAAAAAAAAAGTCTTTTTGAGATAATTACTAAATGAAAGCATTTAAAAATAATAAAGCAAAGCTGCATTTAAATCTCAAACAAAGATGAAGTACTGTGGAAAGAGGAAGGACATTTTCCTCCTTTTACCATGGTACCTACAGTTTTTGAAGGTGATTAACTGTTGAATGCTCTAATATTAAAAAGATTCTTAAAAGGCATTTTATTGTGAGGATTCCTGATTTAAAGAGGTGCTTCAGGAAGTAATCAGCTGTTTTACTATCCTGTTGAGACAGCTATCTCTGACACTGTAAGCTCAAGTAGTATTCATATCAATGTAAGCAATATTATGGCATACAATCCCAGAATAAACTGTGTGGAAAGCAGCTTCTAACATTGCATCATCTACATAGTAAAAATACATGCCATTAAAAGAATGTACTTACAAAGACAACAAACAAATATCATGGGTACGCTGCTTAGGAGAAACAGGCTTCAGCACCATGTCATCATCATATTCCTTTAACTTAATATAGCAAAAATAACTTTGATGAGTCAGTTAAGAACATGATTTCAGAATAAAACCATTTGGGTTTTCTTTTTCACTGGCAGTCTCTGCACATCAGATCAACTGCCTTGGCATTTAAACTGCTTGCCTCATGTCACACTGCATCAGCCAAAACAGGCAGAGGGACTTGTGCTAGAACTCTCTTCTTGAAAAGAAGTCTTGCAGGGGGTGAATTTCAGAGGAGTTACCCCAATTTTGGAAAGCATTCCCTGTACTAATTGGTTTATCTAAGCAATTTTTGTTTGAGCCTGTCCTTATAGATTTCAGAAGCTAGTTGTTCTACCAGACCTGAAAACAAGGCTCTGAAAAGCCCTGTTTTAACTCAAAATATCACCTAGTACATCCAGAATCTAAAAGCTAGAGCAATATTCTCAGCCCAAAGGTCATGAGGAAAACACTCTGACCTGCTGGGTCACCTAGGGTGTCTCAGCACTGATCAAAAACATAGGTTCCTGAGGAGAAACAGCTTAATTAATCTCATTCTAAATCTATAGTATTCTGCTTACATATACTGATAAAAGGATTGAGCCTAAGAGCAAAAGTGTCTAGTAGCTGCGTACTGAGAAATTATCTTGAATCTCATCTGAATAGGCTGAGCTCTGGAAGTGTGTGTTGTCACACAGCTCCCCACAGCTCAGGGCAAATGTCACCTTATTTAGTGTTAACCACCTCAGTCCTTCAAGGGAGACTGTCATCCCTGTTCTAAGCCCAGGCCACCCAGCCTGCAGCATGTGGACAATATCTCCAAGCAGAGGCAATACCTGTGCACAAGGACTAAAGTGTCAACATGAATCTTAAAATCAGTAGAGGTTTTCTCCTAAATGTCCTGAAGCCAGGGCATAGAAATCAGACTCCTTGGCCTATGTCTACACAATTCTTCACTATCTCTTACTGATTGAATCTCTAGGGATATATACTGCTAAATTAAACAGTGTCAGGCAAAGTTCTTGGGTAGGGGAAGTCCATCAGCTATATTGTAAAATTACAGTTAGAACAGTTTAGAATAGCTGGAATAGTTACAGGCACAGCTTTGGTCTGTGCCATATAGGACTTTGCAACCACAGCTCAAGAATTAGTACAACCCTGGCACCACTTCCAACAGGTGGTGTGGATGTGGATGCCCTTAGCTGAAGACTAAGACTTGATTAGTGCAGTTGCAAGCCAGTCTGTGACAGCTGGCCTTAGTGCCAGAGCAGGGCCCCAGGATGCTCTGCTTACCACCAAACATAGTTTAAGCACTTGCCAGCTGAAGACATAGTTGCCCTCTTCACAAATTCAGGACCAGATGTGAGGCATTCTCCAAAGGTTTGGAGATGAATCGGACCACTTCATTCACCCTCAGAACTCCAGGGCACTCTCTGACACACCTCTGGAGAGCACAACCTTGTCGATGTGTGCTGCTGTTAGTCTGAGTTACATTTGTTGATGAATGTGAGGCAAATATTGCTTTTCACGGCTATCAGAAATGGAAATGGAAGCACCACAGAGCACGGGTTTGCTGTTGCTATAGGCAATATAAAAATGGAAAGGGTTATGCGTCTTCCACCTAGGTGTTCATTTCCATAGTTGTAATTTTCAGATGAAAGGGTATGTCCTGTTGCAGTCTTAACTTCCAGTAAACACAGATATGGTTTTTAATAAATGCATACTGTGGCCCATAGAAAGTACAAATCATGTCCCTTGCTACTATGCAATAAACCTTCTAGATACCTGTTATTTAATTAATCAATGCATAGCGAGATTTTTATTTTAACATCAAGTCACTCCTTAACTATTAGAGCTCACTCCCTGGCGAGAAATGTCCCCAGTTATCATAATTATCATATAGTTCAGCTCCTGCAAATTTTATATTATGCATTTAACTTCTGGCATCATAAAATGTGAAGTGCAAAGTACACACGATGTGCATTCCTTTACAACTTAACAGTAGCATCACCTACTTCCTAGCTCTGTACACTTTTTGTACTTTTGGCATGGAATTACATTAATATTAGCCATTCTTCTCTGTTGCTAAAGTAAAAGAAAGCATTTCTTTGCTTCAAAACTACTTGATATAAACCATTCCTCCATTATAGCAACCATTCAAAAACTAAATATTGAAGTTTTAGAAAAATTCCTGGAGAAATATCTGAAATCATCATAACAGGCTAGTTTGTGACCTCTTCTTTTAGAGATTACATGCATAAAAATTTCTCAAACAAGTCTCCTATCTATAGAGAAATTTGTTCATCTTGTCTGACTTTCTCCTCACTTATCTTGAAGAGGTAGGAGCTGTCTCTGTTACAATAACATTGACATATCAGGATTACTCCCAGAAATAGTGATGTATAAAATGCTATTCAAGAAAGATGCTTTCTCTGCAGCAGTAGCCTACTTACCACATAAGTTATCCCAGAAATTCACTATGTGAATATATTTATTCTTCTGGGTTTCTTCAGAAGTGTTTCTAGATATTTACTTGAGGAAAGATCAGGATAGGTCATAGTTGGAAATGTTCAGATAATCTTGCCACTTGAAACACTGAGTTGCATTTTTAAATTAAAAACAATTCCTCTGTATTTTGTAATTTTTATATTAGATGCTTTGAATCCTTGGTTTAGCAACTTAAGGATGTATGTAAGAAATTTTTCCTGTGCATTTAAGGATAAGAACTTTTATTCTCAGCCTTGTTTATTTAGGTGTTTTGGACACATACTACAGCTTCCTTTCTGCCACAGGCTTCTGTCCCACCATCATTATTCATTTATTTTTATTCCTAAATGCATTTTTGGAATTGTCACTTAAGAGAAAGAATATTTTGTCTCTGTTCTACTTTACACAGTTCTGTTTATTTTCCTTCCGTATCTTCACTTCCATTTCTTTAAATATTGACTTAGAAATTCTTTAAATCCTAACTAAGAAAAAAGACAGACTTCTTTATTGGTTTGTGTTAGAATTACTTATAGTGTACTATATATGCCCATGCAATAAAATAAATTTTAAAAAACAGATTTTATTTTAAATCAAGAAAATCTACTACAAATAGAACCATAACAGCTTGCTAGCAGACAGTGAGAATATTGCTGTGGCACAAAGGTTTCTAGATTTTTCCAAAGACAAGTAAAACAATGAGATAGTGGTGTGAAAAGGAAGAATCTTCAGACATGGATTATGGAAGAAGGCTGAAGAATATAGATTCTCTTGGAGTTACTAAAAATATTATCATATTTCAACAGTAGTGTTTTTATAGATCAAAATGAAAAAGATAACTAGCATTCTAAGGAGAAGTTATTTCGAAAAGATGAACCATCTTATAAAATTAGTTTTGATTCTTTGAAAACATTTGGCTTCCATTTGCTACAAATTATAAAGCAAACAGAATAGGTACAAAAGAGAGAATATTAATTACTGTTTTATTATTTTCTTTGATTTATGAATATGATCTTGTTTTAACATAAACAAGCACTATATCTTTGGGACTAAGGAGCATATTTTAAAGTAAAAAGAAGATTATTTCCCTGCCCACTCCCTTTTACAGCTTCTCTTTTGGGTAAGATTGTTCAGACATCTTCAGCAGGGTTTAAAAAGGCTGCAAGCTGCATGTACATAACTTCATATTGTAAATCAACTATTTATTGGCCAGCCACAAAGGGTAGGCAGGATTTAACGTTTAATCAGTCGTGTGCTTGCCATCCTGACAAAGCACCACTGGACTTTCTGCTAGCAGGGCAGGCATCACACACAGGGAAAAGGCCAATCTCCAGGGCTCCTGAGGATGGTCCCTCAGGGTGGCAGAACTGCCCTCTTCCACCTCAAGCTGAATGCCCCTGGCCTGAAAAAATTCCATCAACTGATCATGGAAATTCTTAGGACTTGGTTTTGACATTCCTTCTTGAGGTTCATGGCATTGAATAGTGTGCCATTAATGGCAATAGCTTTGCTCACCAGGTAAGAAGTTCTTTAAAGAAATATGACAGCAAAATCCTGGCCTTGGGTCCGTTCTAAAATGAATTGCAAGAGAATGGAATTTTCCCATTTTTGCAAATATTTCCAGGTTCAAAAAATGCAGTGCTATTTACATTCAATTTACTTTTAATCTTCCATTCCACATTCCTGTTAATTTGCTTCACTGACCTTAACTTCTAAAGACTCTTAAATTTTACATTTTTCTGAATACCATATTCCTGACCAGTAACAGCACTGCCACTACTCAGTGATAGTGATAAGCTGTTCTATGTATTCTATCACCTAAAACTCACATCATCTTGAATTAAGCCTTAACTGAGACATTTACTGAATATTGCATAGAAGGTTTGAGAATTTGGGAAAGTCCTCTAATATTTGAAAGGAGAAGACTCATTCAGAAATGTTGATTCATTCTGCTAGATTTGTATTTCTCACGAATTTCAAACTATTGCAATTTTGTACATCAAATATTAGCATTAATCTAAGAAAAAATCTGAAGACCAATGTGTGTTTGCAAACATTCTCAAAATAATTAGAAGGTGCTTAACAATCATATGGCATTATAGCGCAAAAAACTCTTTCAATAAACCTAAATAAGCAATTTGAAGTAATAACTAAACTACATATCATTTGCAGAAAATTTAAAGCAGAAAATTTAAAACAGAAAAAGGCAAAACAAATTTTGTTTCCCCAAGCCTATTCCACGTTGCAACACTAATTATTTGCAGGCTCCAATAAGGTGTTTAAAATGTGATCTGAGCAGTATCCCAAGTGTACTTTACCAAATAATTCCTCACTTAAAGTTATGTAACAAAAGAGTTATATATAGTTGACTCCTCTCCCCTTTTTAGTGTTTGAAACTGTAATTTTTATTTTGAATAGTATCACATTTTTCCTGTAAATTCACACTGAAAAAGACATTTTTCTGAAGGCCTCTTGCATTAAAAAAACTGTATTTGCTCAGAACTTCTATATTCCAACAGAAACTCTTACTGAAATTCCAGTTTGATAAACTTTTTTTAATATATCCAGGAGAGTGGAAAACTAGCAGTCATATCCCAGGGGACAGTGAAGTCCTTTCCCAAGAGCTATTTAACAAGCTTATTCATTTTGCTGTGCTTTTTAAAATTTATTTATTTTTTAGGTAAACGGAAATAACGTAATCTGGTTAAATCATATTGTATCTATAAGTACAGATTGACCTTTCCATATAACTTTATAAATGACTGAGAAGGCTTGGCCAAAGAGACAAAATGTCTGGCATCTTTAAAATATGCTGGAGCCTTCTTACCTCTGCAAGGTTCAGGATAATATGCTGCCAGCCAACCATATCCAGCTGGATTGTGGTAGCACATTATAAATGACACATGACTTATGTCATAAATAAGTAAGTAAATCACTCAGCTTGTGACTATGACCACAGAAGTTAGAGTTTCCTTCTCTCTTATCCCTCAAAATCTGCAAACTTTCTCCCCTGTTTCACCTCCCATTTAGAAACAGAATTATCATAATATGAGAAATACAGATGCTTGCTGCAGATGTTCAGATTTAGGCTGACATGCAGTATTAGATTCTCACATGTGAGGAGGTGATGATTCAGACAGTTTTTACTGATACTTGTAATAATCTCAATTACATGTGCTATTTCATGAGTGAGCTCCAGACTGTATCATTTACCTTCTTAAGTGCTTTCTGTGATGGTTGAAGATGGCAGAGCAAGAGATGTCAAAACAGGGACTGTCTTTCTACCTGTAGGTCAGGTTGAGAAGGGAAATTGTTCATTAGTGCTTCCTACTCCTCTCCTCAGGATTATTTCTCAGAGTTGGAACTTGGCTCAAAGCAGTCAGTGTCTGACAGGTTCTCCAGACAGGCATAAAACACCTGTAAGTAAAACTGCTTTCCAGGTGCCACCTTAGTTCTCCAAGAGCAGAGTACTATTTCTGCATTTGGATTAGCTCTTGCCCTGATGTGTGAATACTAAAGCTTTCCATGCCTACTTCCCTCTCCAACCATACCCACACAAGACTATTGTGGATTAAGACCTTTACTTGTGCAGCAGAATAACTTCCAGGTGTCAGGTTGACTGGGTTTTCAGTACTGGCACCCGCAGGGTAGACTGTAGGTAGTGCCTCGTTGCTGCAGTAAGAGAGAAGCCAAAAGGAATGATCAGTTCTTTACTCAGAACGCGTGGGTATGACATCTGCAATATGTTAGATAGGTAGGTTTGCTGGACACATTATAGCCTTGACATAGATTCAATACAGACACATGATTTGCTTGTTTCTGTAAAGAGTTTTACAACAGACAACAGCAAATTATTTTCTTTGTTAGTTGAATATAATGGTCAGAAAGTAAAAGCAGTGATTAATGCTTGTTATTTTTTCTTTTCTTACTCCAGATCCAATTTGTCATTCTCTTTCCTTGTTATTTCTGGTAAAAATGCATTGTATGTATTTCTTTAGATTTTTCTGTGGAAGCCCTGATGACTCAGAAGCTTCTGCTGCTACAGCTGTTTTAAAACCTGAAATCATTTAAGTCACAATTTCTTGTACTTCATTATTTCAGAGACTGGCTCAAAGCCTATTAAAGTTAAAGCTTCCTTTTCAGCTCTGAATTTGATGGTATTTTGGTCATTAGTCTCATTTTGAGGGGAGAAGGAATTTAGTTCTAAATAACCGCTTTAGACCACCTCCAAGAAGCATGAAAAAGTGCAATGTTCTGGATCTGCCATTTCCTGAACTCCAAAGACACTGAGAGGACCACTTCCATTCTCTAACTTCTCAGCTCTCATCCAGTTCTCACAATGCAGTCTCCTGTTAGACCCATTTGTGGCCACGGTGACCACATCTTCCACAACCTTTTCTCCTCAGCAGGATTAACTTAGTGTCTGGAACCACAGCACTCTATGGGACAGTGCTTGGTCATTGACTATCATGCACCCTGCATGAATTTTAACCCAGCAGGAAAGATGTGAGGCCCCAGGAACACACATGCCAGCCCTCAAAACAAAAAGAGATCTTGCAGTCTGACAAAGTTACAGGTGGAGTTCCCAAGCTCCAGCAGCATCCATAAATGGTAGAATGGCCAATTCCTCATGTTGTCCCAGGAGGGCATGCTCTGAGATGTATTTTCTGGTTATCTGGTGAGGCAGACAGGACTTACAGTTGTCTATTCCCTGCCTACAAATGAATCTTGGGAAGCACACACAATCTGAAAAACTACTCTTTTCACCTGTTTATTCTGAATATATGTTTGTATCCAGCCCTTAAAAGAATCAATAACGAAAAGTTTATAAATCTGAACAGGTTCAGTAATGGGAATAGCAATATATTTCCTTCTGTGTGATCAAGGGATAAAACTACTACTTCTCTGTGTCTAGATGAGGGAGATTATTTGTATTTCTGATTCTATTTTGGGGTCTTCCAAGCAGCTCTGCTGTACAGGGAAGGTGGCCCTAATCAATGCTGATGTGACTTGATCGAAGTCACTTTGTCTCTAGGCCAGTCCTTAGGCCCCTTTTATTTAGAAGCATAGGCATAGCTTCTGGATAAAATGTCAGCTCTGACTCAAAGATGCTGCTAGGATCAGCAATGACATTAGACTAATCATACTGAGACAAAAAAGTCTGATGTAAACCCTAGTCTAAAGAACAGCTCCAAATGATTCTATTATTGAAATACTGAATCAGCAATAGCAGCAGTGATAAACATATGGAGGCAAAGTGCATGGTAGACAAATGACAAAGACACATTACATAGTCTAAAAGCACTTGCAAACTAAAAATAGGCCTAGACACTGCATTTAGAACTCTTTGGGCTGACTCTGGCATTCATGTGGGATAATACTATCTTCAGATGCCTCCAAATTACATCCATATAAGTTCTCTTTCTTTCTGGAAACTGTTTGTAAATTCACTGGGGTCTACCCTAGCATATAAATTATGGCAGAGCTGGAATATAATACTGCAGAGAAGAATGTTCCTCAAAATTCCTTGCAGAGCTCAATGATATCTACAAACTGTGGGGGAAAAAAAACCGAACCAGCAACCCTCAGACCATTAAGAAAAGACGAAACAGATGCACGGCTGTGATCCAAAGTGCAGGGAAAATCTGGGTAACACCTTCTTTCATGGAGAAGGAAAGCTGTGGTAAGGAACAAAACAGGGGACACTGCTTTACAAGATCTCTGGCTACTCTTGATTCACCTTTATTAATTCTATGCTCAATCCAAACCACTTTCACTATAAAATGAAATATGATGCCTCTGTGTTTGGTGTTGTCATGTAAATTTGCTTTATTTTTATATTTGATAGTATCAGAATAAAGATTCCTGAAATCTCTCTCACTACAGACTTGACAGACAGCCCCCTAAGTGCTGTGCCTTTTATAGCGTAACATAATTGACAACCCTTAGGTAGCTGGCATATGCAGTCTATGAAATGAAGTGTGCTCATTCCACATTTGAAGAAAAGTGGGTGCAATGAAATAGTTGCTGTTATTATTAGCCTTTTAAAATAGAATTTATGTGTTTGCATTAAAGAAAGCATGACTTCTGGATATATCAGCCTCAAGTCTTTCAATAGGGAAGAAGATCAATGCAAAACAATTTCTGTGTCAAAAAGCACACACGTCATAAAATATCTGGAAATTACTTAACTGGAACAGAGTTAAAATATTGCTGAATTGTCTGCATTTTTAACATGCATTTTGGTTTTTTTCAAACACATACCAATGAGCTTCTGAAACAAAAAGCTTTCTCTCAAGCCACTCTTCTCCAGTGCTCTCCCTAGCCAAGAACTCCAATTTTTTGTTCAATGTTGGACCTAAACTTCCCTGGGTATAAAGAAAATCCAGAAAATGCTCCTGGTTAAGGTCTGAGCAATGTTCTTGGCATGTAGATGCTGTAACATCCTCAGATTCTGTCACCCAGTCAGCCCCTGGATGAGCACTGGTGATTGCTGTCCCTTCTGGCATATGTGCCCCAGAACTTCAGCCAAAGTACATACAGCTTAAGGAAGAAAGGCACAGGGGAAAGAGAACAGAGAATGCTTTATAAGAAGAATAACTTTAGTTCAAAATTCCAAAATAAATCTGCTCTTTTAGTTCTGTTTAGGGAAAACGTAAAACTTTAGGCATCTCTTCAGAAATGGATTTGGATTAGGGTATCCTGCAAAATTTTAACTCTCCTACAACTATTTGCTTTGTCTTCTGATACATGAAACTCCCCCAGCCCTGCTGCAGGTTAGCTTGTTCTGTTGCAAGGCAGCAGATCCTGCTACATCCTTCATCAAGTTCTGACCTCTTCTCCTGCATAAGTTTCTCTCATATCTAAGCCCAAGATATAGTCTTCAGCTCATTACCAATTAGGAAGGATTCTTCTCTGTATTATCTACCCTATCTTTATACCTTATCACAGTCTACAACCTCCTCATGAGGGGAAGAGGAGGGGCAGATACTGATCTCTTCTCTGTGGTGACCAGTGACAAGATTGGAAGGAAAAACTTCAAGCTGTGCCAGGGAAGGATTAGATTGGATATTTGGAAAATATTCTTCACCCAGAAGGTGGCTGGGCACTGGAAAAGGCTCCACAGGGAAGAGGTCACAGCACCAAGAGTTCAAGAAGTATTTGGACAATGCTCTCGAGCAGGGGTTGTAGGGCACAGACTTCACAGGATGGTGATAAGCGAAGACATTTTATTGTAAAAATCCAGGGTTCTTAAACTGTTACATTGTTATGAGTTTACATACTTGTGAGGCACAACAAACGTGTTTAACCAACCACCATAAACCACGATAAGAACGTGCTTCAGGTGTAACCAATCACCAACCCCACAGTGTGAGCTCTTATTAGTTCTAACAATTGTTTTCCAGTTATGTAACTTGTTTTTCACCTCTAGTTTAGCTGAGTCATTCCCAGAATGCTCTCTGGTTAGCCGAAGTAGCAGAAGTGAGCAAGGATTTTACAAGGGCAACAAGGCCTTCAGTTTGCAAGGCCTTTCTGCTCCGCAACACTCTCGGGCACAGGGTGTGACTCTTGGGGATGGCCATGTGCAGGACCAGGAGCTGGACTCGATGATCCTGATGGGTCCCTTCCAACTCAACATACTTTGTCATTCTGACAGCATCTATCACCGGTAGAGTGAAGCCATCAGGCTCAATGGACCTTTGGGCTGACCCAGATCCATGCCATCTTTCCAACTGCATCTCTAAGGCAGTGAGATGGAGACCCATATGTCTCCATCACTGCCACCAGCAACCTGAATTCAGTAACCTGAATTCAACCCACACCAGTAACCTGAATTCATGCTATCTACAAATCCCATCTCTGAATACAAAAGAACACCCCAAATCTTGCTTCAGGACTGTCTGTATGTAGACTGGTAATACAAGCAATCAGCAACTTTGGACTGAAGCTCAGCCTTAGGTTCGTGTTTAAGAATTTACGTATACTACAGATGTGCTCCTCAGGCTGCCACCTGACCCATGCATGTGACAGGCTTAGGCTGGTTTCCTTATTTTGCTTTCAAAGATTTTTCACTTCAGAAACCTCAAGCCCCACACAGAAGCACCCTTTTCCTTATGTCAGGTGATCCTCAAAGACAGCACTCCAAAGCTTTGAATTGTCCTAAATTATATGCTCACCCCCTCATTATCTAAGTCTAAAACCAAAAGCAGGTAATGTGCTGCAGGCAGCTGTCTCCAGTTGTGTGACTGCACAGTGCAGGAACAGCAGGTTACATGAGGATATGGGTAATCAGGCTCACAATTGAAGCAGGTCCCCAGAGTTGAACACTGCCCAGCAGAGCTCAAAAAGGACATTCCTGCCATACATGTGACTAAAGTTCCTCAGAGGGCTTAGCGAAGCATTGGGGTAGTTTGCATGGATTAGGTAAGCATCTCCAGTCTGTCAACTAAGCACAGAGACAGAAAGAGAAGCCCTTTGGAATTAATCTTGGGATAAGTAGATTAAACATGGTTTTCTTGCATTCCCCTCTATCTCAACAAATTTTGACAGAGGGATGGGGTGCAGGTGGTTGAGCATGTAAATAGCCTCTGCTCATTTTTATCCTACCTTTCTTTGTGCTAAAAACTGATTTTGAACTGGCAAACGCAGACTCCTGCCATTCAAGCAGAAGTGGCAATCTTCACACTAGAAGGAATTTTCTGTAACATGCTACCCATGCCTACCACAGAAGTACATTTTCTTCAAAGCATTCCAAATGATAACTACATGCACTCCAATCAGTCTAGAACCTGGTCACTCAGGGAGCTCTGTACAAATGTCTTCCAGGGGCAAGCAAGCACAGGTAAACTCCTTGGCAGCAGCAGGATGGTTGGGAAATATACCCAAAATTTGTGCAAAAATCTTCCACCTTGAAGGGGCAGCCAGCAGTTTCTAAGGGCTGACAGCTCTAATGACCCAAGAGAAACACAACATAGTCCTTAATTGCTGGACTTCACATACACCAAAGTCTCCATTCAGCAATATGCAAAAACAATTCTGTAACCTCCAGCTGAAACCATTGGCTGTATGAGCCCCGATGTCTTTGAAATCATGCTCTAGATTGCAAAAGCATTTAGGATTTTTTTCACAGAGCGCATAGGAGTAGATAAATGTAGGAAATCAAGGAAGTTGTATTTACATCAACTACTTCCCAAGTATAAGTTGTGGATATTTTATAGGTGGCCTGCTCCTCAAGCTTAATAGATGATTAATTATATGTGGGGAATAAAAACCGTTCACTCCAGTGGTGCTTTGTTTCTGTAGAGCTGACAGGGGTGAGAGGTAACAATTGCTCAGCACAGTGAGGACTGAAGAGCTCTTCTACTGCTGAATAAAGCCAAGCAGCAGCGTGACAGATGGCAGATGAGATTCACCATGGGCCTTGAAGAGGCCGTACCCATCGCTGGCATTCTCCACCCCTTTAGCTCTGCCGGCTGCTCCAGAAGGTGGGTCAGTGGGACTGTGACCCTAAGCCAACCCCCTTTTTCTCTCTTGGAGAAACAGCTGGTAGCTAAATGCCATCCCAACACACCCTGTGAATGAAAGCATGGCTGCAGTTCCCAGTGCTCGGCCAGGTGTGCACAGGAGGGACACTTCACTGCTCTCCTTCAGTGCAGTGTTCATGGCAATCTTTTGCACGTATCCGTGTCATTAAAACTGCTGATGTTCTCATTTTTACCACTGGCAACTGCAAGAATAAATGCAATTTTCCAAGCAGCTTCTCCTTGACGTCCCCTCATGGATGATTCCCTTTGCCCACAGCCAGTTTTCTTACAACCTCCTTTATAAGTAAGAGAGGAAATCATACTTGTATCTGCATGGAGGGAAGCAAAGGCCACCCGTGAAAAACTTAACAAAAAAATAAACCTGGAAAAGCAGAAATTAATTTCCAGAATTTCCTCTCAAAGAGTAATTCCCCTTAAAAAGAAGGTCCCAATAAGTCTAAAGAAAAAGTTCTTATAATTCAATTTTTAGTTAATTTCCACTTTTCCTGTGGTAGAAAAAACTGACAAAATCCAATCACCTGTAAGGGTATATCCTATGTAACTCAGAGAAACGATGAACACTCTCAAGCTCCCAAGGTTCAGTGTCCAGATTAACATCACCTTGGGAGATGACAAGATTGACACCAGCCTCACGTCAGAAACAGATGACTACTGTGTCTCTAAAATTCATCACCCAGAGAAGGGCAATGGAGCAGCTGAAAGGTCTGGACCGTAAGTCCTATGAAAGGCAGCTGAGGGAGCTGGGTTTGTCTGGCCTGGAGGAGGGTCAAGGGTGACCTTATCACTCTTACAACTGCCTGAGGTGGAGATCGGGCTCTTCTCCCAGACAACCAGGGATGGGACAAGAGGACACAGCCTCAGGCTGCACCAGGGGAGGTTTACACTGGACATTAGGGAGAATTTCTTCACAGAAAGGGTGATTAGACATTGGAACAGGCTGTCCAGGGCTATCTTGGAGTCACTGTCCCTGGAGGTGTTTAAGGAAAGACTCCACGTGGCAGAGTACCACGGTCTAGCTGACATGGTGCTGTTAGCCACAGGTTGGCCTCGATGGTTTCAGGTCTTTTCCATCACAGTTGATTATGCGATCCCTTGATTTTTTTTCCATGGGAAAAAACCCAAACAAACCAGTGCTAGAGCGAAATCTGCTTTTTGCTACAAATCTCCCGAGCAATGCTGTTGCACCAGACACGCTGCAGCTCCCAGCGCTGCTTTCAGCGGGAGCCCTGCTTTCAGCGCTGTCCTTCGGAGGCGGGAGGCCGCGCCGGGAGTCTCCTGCTGACCTGGTGGCTACCGTGACCGTAACTCCAGGTATAACCCACCACTTTCCCGACGGGGCTGGATTTCAAGAATGCCGAGGCGACGCCGAGCGCTAAACCGCACCAGCGCCGAGCCGCGGCCATAGGCTCACCCGGAGCAGCAGCGCGCAGGCGCA
>VZRN01003869.1:393429-481751 GCA_013397935.1 Dasyornis broadbenti
TTTTTTTTTTTTTTTTTGCATCTCACCTGGCCTTCACTTCTGTCATTTCTGTCTTATTTTATTGCACATCAGAGGCAGGAAGGAGAAATGTCATTTGGTGACATTCACTCTTAGGTGAAGCTGTGTGAAGTCTCATGGCTGAAGTTTTCTTTGCCCAGCAGCAACACTACTGCTGTAGCCAAGGCAGCCCAGTGTGCCAGCAGGGCCCTTAGGATAGTGGTAGTGATGTGGTAAGTGCAAAGCAAGAGGTGTCCATGGTTTAGTTTTTTTCAGGGCGAGGAGATTTGTTTGTTGCCTCTCTCAGTGGCAAAATTCTGTCTGCATGGCTGTGTCCATTTGAGAGGTCTTGACAGTGTGCTTACGCCAAGAAAGAATCTGTAGGTTGTGATACAGGCTGATATCAAACATGTTTGGCAGGCTTCAAAACTAAGTTCTGATAACAAGGAAGCAAGGTAAAGAGATCCAGAGTAATGGCCTGTTGAGAAAAAGGCTGAAATGAGTTTTATCAGGTATCAGAAAATCCATAAAGGCAGCTTGAGTTCAGGTCACAAATCCATAGGAAATCAAACTTTGTGAGTATAAAGCTGTGCGCTGATACTGTGTCTGTTTTCATTCAGAGATGTAGGTATCACTCTACCCTTCTACAAACAAGTGCCGGTGCAGAGACCCTGCCAGTCTCAGTGTAGAGTGGGTAAGGTCGACAGTAAAAGTATATTTTGAGGTTAGCAGTAATAGCAGGCTGTTTCTTTACATTGGCTGTTTTATTTCTCTGCAAACAATAAATTTTCCTTTTCATGTATTTTTCAGGTGGTTTTTTTTTTTCCTTACCAGTAATGACCTTTATTTTTTGGAGTTACTTTCTTGTAGAGTAAACGTGCACCAATCTACCATTGGAATACCTCCCATGTTAATACAGTACAATGATGATGCTAATAGTTCAGTTTGCCTGAAAGGTTAATGGTAGGAGAATACATTAATCTGTAGTCGGGCTTCCTTCCTTCCTTGATAGGGTCTAGGGGGAAGGCTTCCAGAAAGCAAGACTGCAGGAAATGCAAAATGACCATATCTACGTAGTGGTTTCTTCTTTATGAATCCACAGCACTACGATTGTTTGCACGTCAGCTAAGCTCCACCATAAGTAAAAGCAGATTCATTCTTGAAATTAGCTTTTACAAATGCAGTGCAGGTGACAAGTGTGGGACTGCTTTGCAGACTGTTTCTGAAAAGATGGTGAAGTGGAGCCAGAAGAGTAGTGTTTTGTTTGGTGATACCAAGTATCAGCGGTACATATTCCATCAGGTGCTGGGAAATAATTAGAGTGTGTAATAGTGTCTGCTGTGCATAATTAAATTTCTGTTATAAAAATATAAAAGCTCCTTAAGCACTGGCAGGAGAATTACCAAGCTTTACATTTTGAACAGCAATAATTCTTTCTGATGAGTGCTTATATACCTCCATGTCTTCTGCTGTTAATCAGTCTTTGCAGTGTATTTCTAAAGTAGACATCCTAGGATTCTGTCCTTCGCTGGAGTTTTAGGTAGAGTTTAATAAAAGCTAAACCTTGTGAAGTTTTAAAACAGGAAAATAAGTTGACTTACTTGCTAATCCTCGGATGTTGTGGAAGCAGAATTGCCTCTTACTGATGCTTTTATTTAGGAATGAAAAGTTAAGCTGTGCATTACAACAGTATTTCTGGAGGAGAAAAAAAATCCAGCAAATTGATATATAACTCTGCACAAGTCTACCAATTGCTTTTTAATTGGTATTACAGACCTCACTCTGAAGCTAGGATGTTTTACTCTCCTATGTGTGAGTATGTGCTATGAAGTTTTTCTAATTGATTTGCTTTGCCCATTCCATTTGATGTATCATTTTTCACAATATTTCATAATTTGTGCTCATTTCTAATGAACAGAGTCGTTAGGACAGGCATGTCTAAGTACAACTGACAGCTAACATTAGGTGCCAGATGCAGTTTATAAAGCTATGTAGAACTGCAGAGAACAGTTTAAATAAATTAGCACCTGTACATTAGTCTCACTTGCTGGTAATTTATAAGCGAATCAGTAGAGATGACATTTAGGTAAGTCATTGATCAAGTTAACAGCTGCATACCCACTGCCCAGCTGGGATACCTAATTAATAGAGATTGCAGTCCTGACCTAGTGCTTTTCCCCGTTTGAGTCTATAATCCTTTTATTTTGTGATTTAACTTATGGTTGTAGTAAACAGCCCACAGTCATTTTCCACTGTCAGTTCTGTGATATTCCACTTTAAAGCCCAGAAATCTAAGTAAGATTAATACAAGAAGAGCATCTTAAGCTTCATGACTTATTTATATGCCAGTATTTTTATTATTCATTTTTATGCAGTCACTAAATGCTCTCCCAGATATGAGCTAATCATAAAGCAATTCTCTTTCCCTTTAAGAGTTAGTAAAACTCAAAAGCTAAAGATCTGCGTTCATTTTCGCCTGTTATCTGTCTTATGACCTAATAGATTGTTGTCAAGCAGATGGAAGAATTTGAATATAAAATATATGTTTTCCTCTACTAGCATTTATACTATTGGAAAAGTACCATTAAGATTGTTAACTGTGAAAATGTTACATGTTGAAAAGCTTAATTCCTCATAAGGTATAGTTTCTTTAAAAAAATTAAGACTTCTTTCATAAAAAATTGCTTGTATTCAGTTTCTTTTAGAGGTGACTCGGCATATCTCATTTCTAAATCATGTTCAAATTTTAGCAAAGCAGAGTATTAGAAATGAGTGAATATTGGCAAATGTAAAATGTCAGAAATATTATTCAGAACAAAATGTATTTCTGAACTGCCTGTTGTCTGCAAAAAGAGTGTCTTGTCCAGTATTGTCCTTACAAGAAATAATGGATTTTGGATTTATTTAAATAGTTGAAGCTAGAATGCTTTTTTCAACTCTTTTTAATTTTTCCCCAGTGGAAGCAAACTCTGCATCAGTATTTTTTTACTTCTGCATCAATCTGAGCTGATGACTGCTGTATTTTTTTTTCTCTAATACTGTTCCATTTTCTGAAAAAATGAAGATAGAAATAAGACTTTCTTTCAACAGATATTTTTTATTTTTTTTTTGCTCTGCAAGCTCATGAGAAGACATTAATTTTCATTTTGAAAATGATTGCATAGTATAAAAATAATGTAATATTAAAAGAAGCTGGGGTTTTTCATATAATGCCAGTGGATTTTTTTTTCTTGTTTTGGTTGTTTTTTTTCAAGTGATAGAGTTAAAATGGTATGTCACTTTGAACTTGAAACTTCTTTCTGTGCAAGCTAGAATTCAGCTTTAGATGAACAGTTATTGGGGTGGTTTCAATAAATTTTAGAAGTTAGTTATTAGAGGAAGGTTTTGTTTTGTGATACAAACTTAGTTGTGTCACTGATTTTTTTTTTTAATTTTTTGTTTGTTTATTTTGTTCTTAACCTTTACTGTCTTGTTAAATAAAAAAAAAATCAGAGAACATTTTGTGTCCCATTTTTACTTCATTCATTCCTGAGTTTATCCCAAATATTCTGGATTTTGGATGCTGAAAACTGTTAAAGAATACTGCTAGTGTGGTTAGAAGGAAAACAGCTGTTCCAGAAAACATCTCGGTCTGAGAAGTGATGAAGTACAGTGACTAAATGATGTGATTCAAGAGGCACAGTTTAAGAAGGGAAGTGGCTCTCGTGTGATCAAGTTGAGGACTAGAAGCTGAAACAGCTTTTGCTCAGGTGTTTCATTAAAATGTTATGGCATAAAGTGTCACTTCTCACTTCAGTGTTTTGATGATTAAAATTTCGTATATATTTAAAAAGGAATGAGCTGGTTTCTTGAGCCTTCTGCCAAAAAGGGTACTGCTGCAAAGGAGCACGAGGGTAGAGGTGATGTTTGTTTCGGGTTTTTAAATTTTTTTTTTTTCTTGCTTCTTTCCTTTTCTATAAAATATTTTTCCTCACTGGATGTTGCTTAGATAACTGTCTTTGCACATGTTTTGAGCAGTGGGAATTAGTGGAATGTTTTGTGTTTGAGCTTCAATAAAAATGTGGAAAGAAATTGGGGCAAGATCAATTTAAGAACTGAACTGTTGTAGTCTCCTATCCCAGTATGACTCAGTCAACTCTATTTGAACTAAAATAGTGAATTCTTAGTTTCTCAAGACATTGGGGGGGAAAAAGGCAAAAGAAAAAGTAGCTCTTATTGACTGAGCTGAACTTGTTTGATTCAGAGTTAGTCTCTGACATATGAGAAAGTGAGCAAACAAAACTTCTTGGCTTGTAGGGGGGTAGGAAGGGAAGGAGGATCAGACATCAGGATGTGCAACATCCACTGGGAAGAGAGGAAGGGTGAGGGTGTGGCAGGTACACTGAATTTGCACAACATACGACATGTAGTGCTGGACAGATTATTTAATGAAGTGGTTTGCATGTTTGAAGGACTACCAGATAGAATTTTTGGGTTTCTCTGGGGTGTTTTTTCTTAATAGGGATGGAAGCTTGTTTTTGTTATTCCAACTGGCTTGAATGCAAACTTAGAGCTGCAAGTGGAAGACATTTTGGTCCTGTGAGCAGTATATTGGCTCTTCTGGTCCCTCAACAAGTGATGAGATAACAGGGTTTCTTTTAGTTCGCTACAGGAAAGTTAAGTTTATCAACTGTGCAGTTTAAGAAATGTCAGATGTAAACTATCTTGTTACTAGCATGTGTTCATTATGATCTGCTGTTTTTAAAGGTGTGGCTACTGGGTATTTTCTTTTTCTCTGTGTGGGTCAACAGTGAAATTTATAAACAAAGACTTCCAAATCCTTAAAAGACTTGACTAAATTTTTTTTTTTTTAGTAACTCATAGCAGAAGCAGGCTGTACCCATTCCACCTTTTTCAAGTAATTTATGTAATTATTTTTGGAAACACCGCTGTGTTATCAGGTACCAGGATTTTTAATTGGGATTCTGCTGAAAATAATGATTGTTTCATTTTTCAAAAGCTGTGGCTTATTTCCAAAGACAATGGCACCAGTGTGATTTAACAAATAGAATGTGAAATAGCAGCCCAGAACCTGTGGAGTCTAGAGTGAGGTGAATGTATCTTATATAGCTGACACGATGATAATGAGAAAGTAGGTCTTCATATTCAGCGCAATAGTTTCTTTAATCTGGAGTTCAAGTGCAAATAAGTACCAAAACAAGGATATGGGCCAGGACCCTTGAGCTGAAAACCACTTCTGGAATGGTTAAATCTGAAAAGTTTCTTGGGAACTATACTGCTAGCATTTAAACCTTGATTATAAAGTTTTAAGAGGGATAGTCACCTGCTTTTTCTGTTCAGAAAAATGCACAATGTGCAGTTAATTCTCAATGGAATTTTGGTTTGAGACCTGAAGATTCCTGAAAGGAAACCTGTGTTTCACATCTGAAGACATGTTAAAAAGGTTTCAGGAAAATAATTTCATGGTTATGTGCTTCAGCTGCAGTTTGGATAGACTAATTCTGATGTAATTCCTGAAGTTGATCCACCATCTTTTTATATTGCTTGTACAGGGCTTTTAAAAAAAATATTTCTTTTCTACAAAAATGAAACATTTACATAGACAAAATCAGCTTCTGTAGATGAAGTTCCCAAGAGGCAGTCTGACTTGCTGTGTGGTTGGAAAAGTACAGCCTGAGGACACAGCTATGTAAAATTAAGAAGAAACTTCTGAATGAAGTTGAACTGCAGTCTGTTGCATTCCAGGATAGTTCATCATTGATTACATTTCCATAAAAAGAGAGAAGTCAGGAAGACTATTTCTTTGCATTTTGGAACAACAAAAGAATAAGCTTATAAAATGAACCATTCTTCTTTGGTTAGTTATTGTGTGGAGATCTGAGCATAGGTGCTAAGATTTCTTAATGCAGGATGTGTTTGTGCTGTAGTGTGAAAGACGTGAGCATACACTTAGCAATAAAATAAACTTTCCAAGAAGTAGAAGGTCTCAGATGGCAGCTACTTTCTTCATTGTAAATGTTAGATTGTTTTATTTGGCATTTATTAAGGTGTCATAGTTACAGTAACTATTTTGGCTGAGATTCTGGAAATGCTTATATAAAGATTATGTCTTAAGTACACACACAGTCAGGATCCTGTAATAATTTCTTTTAATATATTATATAAGGTGTTGGTTTAACATCATTTGGCTCACAGCAGATTTCTCTCGTCATCATAATTAATCCCCATTTGTTCATAAATAGGTGTTCACCTACTGTGTGTATGCATAAAATGCCCATTGACTAACAAATGGGAATACAGTAGTCACTAAGAGAAACAAAATTACTGTTTTATAAAATCAAGTTAAGCCTTTTGTTTGCTTCAGAATTCTCAAAATTTCTGTTCAGAATGCCAGTAGGGGATTAATGAAAGTAATAGGTTAGGTCTTTTTACACTCCATGCATATTAAATCAGTTGAAGCACTGACAAACCACTCCAAGTCTATGGAAAAAATTATCAGCGAGTAATAGCCCTAAGGTAGCCTAACTAACAAAGAACCATTCTTCTTGAGAGAAGATTTTAAACTCTGATTTTATTGTAATTCTACTTTTCTGTACTGTCTAATGGAAATATAAATGAGACCACTGCCAGAGGGGTTTATTTGGCTGGTCCATTTTACTGTACAAGCCCAACATTTCTGTCTGAAGTTCTACTACCCACTGTCTGAAGTTGGTTACACTTGCCAGACCCCTGCATCTGGGAGCTTTTGGTCACTTGCTTTTTCTGGTTTGGTTTTAAAAACAAAAGTAAAGAGCTCTGACAAATGCATGTTTTTGCATTATTAAATTATGGATTAGTTACATTGAAGAGGGAGAGTAAGACAACGTTGAACAGAAATGTGTGTCATAGGGCTTAACTTTGTAAGGTGCTTTGCCTTACTTTTTGCCAGAATGATTTGGAATATTGGTACACTAATTTCATTTGTTGGAGGCAAATAATGCTCGTTTTATGTATCACATAAATACTGATAAATATTGGTTAAGTAAAGGTAAAGTATGTACCTTGTACTTAGTGAAAACAGTGGTAAACAATGAGTGTGTAATGAATGTCATACATTTTTCTGAAGTATTTTAGCAAACCTTTAGATATCTAAGGACAAAAAGATGTCATTTGAGTCTTCTCTGAGCAGTTAGTTCAAGTTCAGCTTTTAGTGACTCACAGTTGTTTCCAAATGCAGTGATCAATGAAATGCTTATTTAGGCTGTATAAAATATCTTCTACTGCCACAACAAACATGGCTTTTTAGACGTGGGGAAACTATGTATGGAAATTGTAGAAAGTGGGATTCCAAATGTTTAAAATTTGGCTTTTTCCTGTTGCTTTTAATAAAATTTCTATGCTTGGTCTGTCAGTAGGCACTGTTAACAAGCACTGATATTTTCAGAAAGATAAATAGATCTTTCTGAAGTGTTGTGATTTCCTCTAGAAGTCACAGCATTTGAAATTTTACTGGAAAATCACTGTGTATAAAGGTGGTCTTTGCACTTGAGTAGTTCTGGTAAGTTATGATAAAAAAACTATAAAATACACATACATATATACATTCTATAAAAACTAAACTTGGCAGAAGAAAGTTCACTCATACTGATGCAGGAGAGTACAGCCTTCAGAATGAGGTTTTACATTTCCTGAGGATTCCAGAGGAAATAATCTGATTTTGTTTTCAGCATGTCACGTATATGGGATATTCTTACTGATTTAGTTGCCTACTGTACAAAAGTTATGCTGTTTTTTGTTTTCATAAGAAAGTACGTGAGAAATGTTTTGATGATGCTTTTGTGGGAAAAAAGGTCACATACAAGATCTTTCTTCTTGTTTTCAGAGAGCTATTGCCTATCTCTTTCCTTCTGGCTTATTCGACAAACAAGCCAGACCTATGATGAAGGTACGATTTTTTTGTTACATTTCTGAATAACTGTAGTATGATATTTTGAGTAACTTTTTCCTTTTGCTGATACTTGTTTATTTATTTACAGCATCCTACTGAAATTTTTCCAGAGCAGAGAAGTAAGTGCTCTTAGATATTTATTTTATTATTTCTAAGTATTAGAATTTTTGCATATGTAAAATTTCTTATTTTTATGGCTTGTCTCTTTTCTCTATGTTTCTAATGGCTGCTAAGACATGAGCAGTAAAAGTCTGATCTGATATTCTGTGTTTTATGATAAAAATTATTGGTCTATTCCAGAATACCACTGATCTTCTCAGAAGCTGTGTTAACTGACTAAGATAAATGTTTTTCATTGTTTAAAAAGAAGCAATAAGTAGAATGATGTGTAGAATCTCTTGAAGTCATGGGAAAACCTTTTGTTAAATTCAGTAGCTTTTTGTCAGAGCTGTCTATCACCTCCATAAAATATTCATTAATACTATTTTAAACCAAAGGTTTTCTTTGTAACTTCATTGCTCTAGAAGGTTAGAAATTACAGCTTTGAATTTGTTGAGAAAATAGGCATAGTGGAAACTCTCCTAATCAGGTCTTTGACCTGAAAATCCTAACTCTGCGTGTCTGTCCATACTGTTTCTGGTCTCACTCCTGAGACACCGCATAAAGTCCCAGTTGTCAGTGATATGCCAGCATGTTGGTCAGTTCACCAAAATCAACAATTTAATTTTACATAGAACTTTTAAAAGATAATGTCAAAACCCCTTTTCCATTTTTGACTAGTATTTAGTATGAGCTAGTACCATGGGTGTGAATTCTGCATTCACTGAGCTATCAAGTTCCAGATGAATGCTTCTGATTATCATTAAAATCTTATAATTTTTCTTCCTTTTTCCTGCTGCTGGAATAATTTACACTTGTTTTTTGGGCGTCTTTGTGTCCTTTGGAAAGCTGTCAAAACTATAGGAAATTTTGGAATTTCACCTTTCAAATGGTATCATGCCTTATTTTTTAACTTTCTTGTACTTTGAAGTAAAAAAACTAGAAAGTGAAAGGGTAGGAGAGAGTTAATCATTAAGCAATTTCAAAATCCAAGGGCTGTTTTATGGAAGAACTAAGCTACTATTCTATATGCTTTCAGGACTAAAGAATTCTTTGAAATGCTAGCTATATCCTGAGGACTGTAAGAACAAATTAGTATAAATGTGTAGTTTTGTATTTACGTCTAAAAATAACACTTTCAATAAGTATCTCTTAAGGCAGCTTTGTCTTGTCTGTGTATTGCGTCTTTGATAACTTTGAAGTACAAAAACTTAAATTTATACTTTAGAATGTTCCCTGAACAGTAATTTCAACAAAATGTGCTTTCACAGCTGCATACATGGAAAATCACACAGTCCACTAGTAGTATATGTGGATAAAAGTCCCCTGTATTCTTTTCTGCTGAGTTTTGCATTTTTACATTCAACTTCTGCTGTATTATATCTTGATATTCCAATTCAATATATATTGTGCTTATCAGACAGGTTTTTGGAGTGTTATCTTTACCCTTAGTTTATAGATAGCTTTAATTGAACTTTACAGGATAAAATGGCTGGGACTTTCTCTACCGTGCAATTTGTAAAAAGCTCTCAAGTTTTTATTTTCATAATTTTGCTTTATTCGGAAGAGATCTTAGTCCTGTTACATAAGTTTGCCTTTTTTCTTTTCTCTAAACTTGAAATTTATTTGTCCTTAAATAACATTTTTTAATAAATAAAATACATTGGATGTGCTGAATTATGTGGAACATCTGTTTTCTTGCTGAACTAATTATGTAAGCTATAGGATAGCTCTTTGTATTTAAATATCCTAAGCGTAATAAAACAAGTTCTAAAATCACCCAAGTTCTGAATATGGTTGTTGTCCACAAAAGACAATTGTACAAATACTTAGTTTAGCTTAGACGTATTATGCTAATAAAAAACTTTCTTTTTAAGCACTATTTTCCAGAGCTGCTGATCTTTCATCTTTCACTTTTCAATGTAGATTTCAGTTACCTTTTACTTTGTACTTCTTTCTACTCTCAAATGTATACTTCTATTTGTACTACCACCTATACAATCTTTTAAAGTTTAAGATTTTCACTAGGGATTTCCTCATGTAAAATGATATTTGCAACTATGATGTTAAATATTTGGTTATAATTACAGATGGAGATTAGCTTTAAACAAGATTGTCTATCATTAAATTTCCAGGTAGACTGAACACCTGTAAAATGTCTTTGTTCTCTGATATTTAAAAAGACATTCAGTATCATGGAAGAGGTTTATAACTGCAGTTAAATGCAAGGGATTTTTTATTAGTGATTGTATACTGCTTTCTTGCCTAATCTTGCTTTCCAATCCATTAGAAATCCAGTGGGGAGAAGATGGCCGACCATTTCACTTTCTCTTTTATACTGGCAAGCAGTCATATTATTCATTAATGCATGTAAGTATGTTATCTGTAATAAATAATGTCAGGTCCCAGTCAAGTACATGTTATTCTAGAGGTGCCTGTCAGGACCTCCTGAGTTTAGTTATGTTTTCACAGTAGGCCATAATATCTCCACTGAAGCTAAATGCAATGTATATTTTTGTGTCACAATAATCATTATTATGAGTATTTTTATGACACATTTCAGAGAACACACTATGTAATATTCTTGCTTTAATTTTTGGTTCGTTTTACAGTTTTGGCTGTGGACTGGTTTTGAATAGTATGATCACTTTCTTGTAGGCTGTATCTAGTTGGTAGCAAAAGATTAGTAGTGGAGAATGCACATAAAACAAAAATGGCTAGTTCTAGCAAAGTTCATCGTAGAATAAAAAATAGGGGTTTTTTTCCTCTGTGAAGGGCAAAGCTATAGGAAATGTTATTTGTGCTGACATTTAGTGTGAAGAAAATTTGCATTTAAACTGCTTAATTGATTTTTCTAAGATAGTTCCATTCATGCAAACTTAAGGTTTTTTCTGATTAATAGGGTTCCAGGAGTAAAGGATCTGCATCTTTTACCTTTATGAAAAAAGCTGTATCTAATAGAACATCCCTAGACTCTGAGTTTTAACATGGGTTATGAACAGATCTTTCATATCTGTGACCATCATTGGCACAAGCATCTGCATCTTTAGAAGAGTCTATAGAAAGACATTCATGTTTCTTACATGTACTTGTAGCAGACAAAGGCATTAATAATGTGTAATGTAATAATGCGGAAATATTTAGTTGGATATTCATGTCAGATTTTGTTTCCTCGTTAGATAGTCTAAAGAAGTTAGTTCTGTGGTTAGTCAGTTGTCGAAGAACAAAACTTTATGGTCACAAATTCAGTGCACAGCTTTACTGAGTATAGTTTTTATTAGAATGATCTGATATTTATTTGCGTTCTGTGTACCCAAAGGACAAAATCCTATCTTGTCAGGTACATTTATTTATTTGGAAGAATAAAAAACACCCCCACTCCTTTTTTTCCTTTTCTTTTCTTTTTTTTTCTTTTTTCTTNTTTTTTTTTTTTTTTTTTTTTTTTTTTTTTTTTTTTTTTTTTTTTTTTTTTTTTTTTTTGTTGACCTTGGGCAAATGAGCTTCTTGCCCTGGCAGAAATGAAATGAATGATAAATGTAGAGAGTGTCTTTGCTGAGTAATGGAGCTGCAGCATAGGCTTTCCACAGAGGTTTTCTCCTGCACAGCCCGAGGCAGCCCGAGGACCCCTGCTGTTCATTTAAATAGGTATGTCAAATCTGCCTCGAAACGCCGCTGGTTTGATCTGTGGTAATATTTGTGAAGGTTCCATATGGACTTGAGCCCCCTGCAGTGCTAAGAAATAATGTACAACGCTTCATGGTGCAGACGCAAATTTTCTCTGAAAAGGGATGCAATGCTGTGTTTTAGCTGTCGGAGAGGATGATGGAGCTGACGCGCTAGGCCTGTCAACTTGTTACACGGATGGGTTGCACGCAGCAAGGCTGTGGAAAATCTGTGCCTTTTAACTTTTCTACTTAATCACGGTTGTAGCATTGCCTTTAGACTGTATGCTACATTAATTCTCTTCCTGCCTTCTGCCTTTCATCCCAAGTTTCACGGAAAAAAGTAAAGCATGCAGGTCTTGTAGAGGAGCCTTATCAAACAGCTGTCATCTGACAAGCCATTTGCATTTGTTTTGGCTGAAACAGAGCAACCCAAGGGCAAGATGTTTTGTTGCATTCCATCATAATGAAGAAATTACAAATTTTACAAGGAGCACAAGTTTATTTTTAGCTCTTCCTAGCAGTTAGAGTATGCAAGCTTGCCTTGGAAATCTCTGAAAGTATAGTGCGCGTTTTGTTTCTAAGAGTGTGGCAACTACTTTCAAACAAATGGCCTTGACAAATGCATTTTTCATTAGTATATGATACTTGTGTTCTTCAACTCTTTCTGAATATTTTCATTAAATGGGCTTCTATAAATGTAAATCCATTAAGTTAGGTTTAACAGGGGTTTTTTTAGCCAGCCAAATGCAAGCCAAAATCTGCATGAAATTCCCAACATTGTTTTAACCACTTATTAAACTAATGTGCATTTAACAAAACATATTCTTAAGTCTCAAAGCTAATTAGTTTGTCCAAAAAACAGTTGTATGTTAATACAGCCTAGTGTAAGTAATCAATCCCATTTGAGGATGTCTTTTAAATTGCTACATTAAATCTAATGAAACGGATAAACATATTATTTAGCTTAAACTTGTATGCCAGTAATTACTACATATGCTCATGTGGGACTTGAATTTTATTAATTGTTAGTCAAATAACTGGGCATAGCATTAATGTTTAGTTAGTGCTAATAAATACTATTATCCACTTACTGAAAATAAACTCTATCTTTGTATGTATTATAATTACCAATATACATGTTTGGCTTTCAATATGAAATGAACTTTCATACAGAATATTTCTTACAGGCGTTATTGTCTTTGTTCCGCTTGTTGAGTAAAGTTTAGCTGTAGGGAAAAGGGCAATTTATTTTTCTTCTGATACACAAAAGAATGTTTATTGCATGAAACACCATTTCACAAGTGTTTGATAGTACATTTGATCATCATTTAACTTAAAAGTTTTTTAGAATAGTATCATTTTTATAATGTGCAGAACAAGAGAAAATGGTATCTTCATACCATTGTATATAGGAAAATAGTAATTCCACGTAATCATGCTTCTTGTACTTTTTTAGAAATAACAGGGCTTGTGGATTGAGGGAAATGCTCTAACAATTGAGCATGTTAACTCTTAAAAAAACTCCAAAAGTTAAAACCCCCCAAAGTGTATGCTGAACTCAAACCAGAAGAAACAAATAAAAGTGCAAACTGAGGTAAAATGTGGGCTCTGCAGCTTATTTTAACTAAAATTCTAATGGAGTCTTTTCCCCCATAAAAATCTTTTAGGGTTCATTTGCTGATTTCTTCCCTATTTTTTTTAATGCAGAGAAAAATAATTTTTTTTATTATTTTAAGTGTCCTTGTAGGGATCTGAAATTTGATCTCTCTATTAGAAATGGAAGCATTTCACTACATAGTCAATCTTGTAAAATCAGCTATTTTGATTGTGTAATAGCTGAGTTTACAAGACACACAGATGTGTACAGTCATGAATTGGACTATTGAATCCTCAAGTGATTAGTAAAATCTTCACCTGCCAGCTTTGAAAAAGCAAGTGTGTCTTCAGAAGCTTTCTTTAACTGTTGGGGAGTGAAGATTTGTCAGATAAATTATTGGGCATTACATGTGATTCCTGATTTTGCAAAGGCTCATCCACATACTTTACTTCACACGTGAGTGGTTCTTTCAGTCTGTTGGCTTCATCTCTATACAGAGATTAGATACATGCATGATTTTTTTTTTTTTTAGTACTTCAGACCAAAATTTTATTTTATAAGAGTTGCAAGTCCACTTTCATTGCCAGAAATATGTAGGAAATTGTATTTAACATTTCTCTTAAACTTGGAATTACTTTAAAATGCTACTTTTTAATGTTGTTTGACTTCATCTCCTGCGTAAAGGGTTCTTTGTCTGAATAGACATGATTGCTGTAATTTAACCAGAACAGTTTAAAGAGATCATTTTAATTCTTAAAAGTGCATGTTCTTAGAACTTAAATGGGCTGTGGAGTGTTGGTGTTCTTTGGGAGTACCTAGGGAGAGTCTTCAGGAAAATCTTGCTGTTGCAGCTGTTCTAAAGCTTTTTGTCACTGTAACTTTCAATTTATGAGGCTAAAAAGTGTTGGATGGCAACCCATATCTCCTTTTATTTGCCTATGTATATCAGTAGTTTCCAAATACGAAAAAATCCTTAAGTCTTCTTTTAACCTGTGACATGTTACCTGAAAATATTTGAGTTGGTGTTTAGAAGCAATTCTGTCTGTAGTCAGTCTGTCCTAAGGTAACAACTTTGGTTACCTCCCTGTGCCCTTTTTGAAGGAATTATGATGTAGCTGTGCTTTTGTTGAGCTCCTGCTCATGTATTTTTGCTGACGATACCAGTACATAAATATGTATGCCAGAATGTATTGCAGAAGGAGGAGTGTTTGTGAGGAGGCAAATGGAACTGCTTTTGCAGGTAGGATGGTGACACCCTCTGCCTTTTGAAGGCAAGAGGTAAGCTGAGAGTAGTGCTAAGGTGAAAAACCTCCTTACATGCTTATAAGACCTACTAACCCAGTACCTCTTCTAATCATCTGACACCAGATATCATCTTTGTGCCTAGTTTGACTTTTTCCAAATGCAGAAACTCATGGAGCTCATCAGAATCAATCTCTAACTCCGTTCCAGCTGAGTTCATCTCAGCTTGCTGAGGGATGGCCACAGCCCTCCTTTCCCCTTCTCTTCCCTCACTCTACAGGGCCAAGCAGAAGCTTCCATACTCATTCTCTTCCATGTCTAAACTACAGATGCCTAAAAAAGGCTTGGTACAGGCACACTCATGCCGTCTAACCCAAACTATGTCTGTTTAATGTGTAGGCAGTAATTTTTGAACCCTAATAGTCAGCTATGAATGGAGTTGTTCAGATTAGTAGAGTGAAATGATATAAATCTTGCCCACAGTAGTGATACCATGTCTTGTTATCTTAGAGGACTATGGTTATATTTTTGAGGTTTGCAAATACTTGAAAATAGGATTTCTGCTTTTCTATGTAATGTTTCCTGAGTTTGAGGATGAGTAAGTTGAAAATTTTTCCTAGTTCCTATCTGATGCAATTATCTCATGAAAAATAAAGGATTTCTGAAAGGCTTACTATTATATTATAGGAGTTCTCACGCTGTCTCAAAAGTGGATGATTTTGTACTTCCAAGATGTTTGACTGTGGACTTATTTAAAAAATATTTTTAAAATATTGGAAGATGCCATTAAAAATGTCATCAGTGACCTGCATCGGAGACTTCAGTGAATTGTCCCTATTTAAATGCTTTGAGTACAGCTCAGATAACAATCTGTTCTTTGTTCATACATTTTAAGTACAAATATTTTTAGTGCATGTGAAGTGTATTTTATATTAGTGAACAAATCAGCTTGAACACTAGGTTTTTATAATAGAACCACGGGGCTTCTATTTGGGTTTTTTTTTTTAAGCTGTTGCACAAATTTCACTGCATCCTGTTGTAAATCCCAGCTTTGTGTTAAGAGCTAGCATTTCATTAGTTAATTTCTGACAATACAGAGCTGTCTCACATTCCTTTCTTTACTGTGTCTTTTTGTAATTAATACAAATTAAAAACCCCAAAGCCTTGTTTCTTGTCCCCACTAATTCTTACACTGTTGTTTCTCTCTAGTATTTGCTAAAGCTCATATTAGTACAGTATAGGAAAGTGACTATAAGCTTTCTATTTCACTTGTAAATGGAAGTAAATTATTCGGCATATAAATACTTGGTTGTAGTAAAACTGTCTTGTTTTTTCAATATAATTTATGGTTATTTCTCCAAATACTCCTATTTAACTTTGCATATGAATCACTGTTGTAATTCAGAGTATTAGATGTTGTATTTTAGAACAAGTATTCTCTGTAAGTTTCTGAACTTAAAAAAACCCCTAAAAATACTTAATTTAAAATGTGTTTCTTCTATAATATTTTTACTGTGACTTTTTTGAATATTTTGTCCTTTTATTTTTGTTTGGGTTTTTTGTTGTTGTTTTTTTGTTTTGGTTTGGTTTTTTGGTTTTTGTGTTTTTTTTTTTTTTCCTGAAGTGTTAAATCTCTGTCACACCATTATTTGAAAATAATAATATAGCTAAGAATTTTGAGAAAACTGTTTAAAAATACTGAAAATTCAGTCTATATCTACATTTGAAAGACCAGAAATTCTGACTATGGTCAATGTGCAACTTTGTGTCCATGTAGACGTGCCAGGGTAAGAAGTTCTGACTGATACAGACCACCAGTAAATCCGACATTTTTAAGATGTACAAGAATCTTAATTAAATGAAATTAAAGAAATCTTAAAGCTTGTCATTATTTTGAGGAAGTCAAACCAAAATGTGAATGCACTGATGAAATTATTGTGCACTGTTTTGAATTTGCATTCATTATACAAATGTAATTGTATTTCTGTTTACAGTTGAGAACTCTTGTGTTTTACAAGCATATGTAAGAAGGCAAAAAACACTGTTGCAGAATTCAAAATCAATTATTTTGAACTGCATATGAATTTCTTTTTTGTCAGAGCTCTGCTTGTTTTCTGACCTCTGCATTTTAAATGTTTGAAGAGTAAAACTACATAAACCTGTGTTTTAAATAGTAAAATTTAAATATTAAATGAAAAAATCCATTTAAATACTTTTTTCCGTATACATTTAAGGAAACATATGAAAAGTTGCTGAATATTCAGAAACATCAAGACCAACTGACAGTTCAAGACCTTCCTCTTCAGAAGGGAAAAAGGTAAGTTTCCACTTAGAATGAATATTGGTAGTGGTTTTCTTAACATACTTTCATATCCTGTTTTGGCACTTCTGGTAGTTCTTTTATTCCACAAACACATTTTCACCTTTTGCCCTATTCCTTGTGTAATATTTGTATGGTAATTTCAGGTTAAAAAGTCTTACCAGATATACATGGAGTTCTCACTTCTCACTGCTAGAGTAGGGAAACCTAACCTGTTTCTCTTAATCTCTGTCTGCTCTTTTCAATATTCTTTCCTTTGTAAAATTTCTGAAGTGTGATTTGAAAATAAACAGAAAATACATAGAATTCTATGTTTCTGTATGAAACATATCTTCATATATATGAATGTGTTATATATATATATAAAACATATATATTCTGTATTAATTTTTCTAATTATATAATTTATTAAAGGATTTTGAAAGAAGGAGCCAAACTTTTTGTAAGAAAACAAGGGCTTTTAAAGTACCAACTACGTTGTTTTTGATGAAAAAGTCCTAAGGTGTAAAGCTGAGCTCTTTAATAGTATTTGTTCTTGTATAGTTCTTGTATATTTTAACTTACCAAAATTTAAGTTGAAGAGTATCAAAATACTTACTTTCACTATTTTTGTTCTAATGGCTTTGAACAGAAATCATCAAAACCTAGTAATTTTAGAAAACCTCGCTTGGCTGGTTTTCTTTAATTATCACCATTATTAGTAATTGAATTTAGTTTCTTTTTTTTTTCTGTTTAACTTCTCTGGTATGCACAGCAAGCTCTTCAGCTGGTTAGCCACTGGACAGAAAAGGTCCATGTCACCCAAAAGCTGTGGGTGATCTACAGTTGTTGGTTTCGTAGTGCACACAGTCAGGATGTGATTTAAGTGCTATTTGCTCCTCTTAGACTGTAGTCTTGATTTTTCTGAGATTTCTTGCAAGGATTTTATATTAGAACATTAAATTAAGCAAGTATTTAAAAGAAATGGATACAGCTAGGAAGTTTTGGGTTTGGCATTTACTGCCTTTCTGTACAGTTACTTTTTTTCCCAGTCCCAAGTTGTTTTTATCTTTGTTCTTGCTGTGTATTTTCTAGCGAGATGTATGCACCGCTTCAGGAGCACATCATGTTGGTTTGTCACTTCTTCATTTCAGCCATTTGTTATTTATATTAGGAAGAGAAAGGATTAATTCGCTGAGATTATTTCAATTTCTTAAATAACAGAAGTTCATGTTTCTTCACGATATAAATAGCGTCCTGTGACCCACAGAATGTTTTATTATAGATTCATGTTAGTTTCTGAGCAGGCAAGAGAACAAATGAATTTAGTTTCTTGGTGTATGCTGCTGAAAAATAACCTGACTCCTTACAAAGCTCAGCCAGTGGATTTACTGATGTGAAAAATGACCTAAAGCTAGTCAGAGATGAAAGGTTTTTTCCCTGTTAGATTTGTAAAGCTCTGAGAATTTAAAGGATTTTGGAGTCTTACTTTCCACACTGGATATGGTACTTCCTCTGAGATTAGTCTGGATAGGATAATTTATCTCCTAAACATAGGTAGAAGGTCAGTAGGAAATGCTGGGGGTTTTTTCGGTTTGAGGGGCATTGGTTTGGTTTCATTGTTTTTTTTCTTTTTTCCCCAGAATCTAATCTATTGTGAATGCATTCTGTAATATTAACTGTAGGGTTAGGACCTGATCTGAACTACTTCAAATTTATAGCTTTTCACATGTAAGAAATTTTATCCAGCTTCACTGGAAGTAGCAAGTAACAATATGTAAACGTAACTATACACTCGAGTCTGTCAGGATTGGAAGCTTTTAAAATCATTGTTAAAATCTGCATTGTTCCTAAATAATCATTTATTGTGTTCTGACTCAGGAAAGCATTAGAATACATACTTGAGAAGTAGTCCTTCTTAAAAACACCTTCAGAAGGAGTGTTTTACTGAATCACAGCTTCCTTAATGCTGCTGAAAACACTGTTGCTAAAAAACCTGAGGAGTTAAGAAACTAGTTACATCTTTGCCTTAAATTTACTTGATAGTATTGGTGTGTGTATTTATGGTGGCATCCTGTTTAGCTGGTCACTTCATATCATGTATATTTCAAAGATTTATTTCAAGCATTGATTTTTCTTTATGTTATCATCTCTCTATGAGGCTGTTTTATTAGAAATTTCTGCTTTTGCTATCATCAGTGCAGTTTCTGTGCTGAGTAGCTTGAGATTACTCAGTAGATAGAATACAGGGTGTCACTGCTACATTAGTACTTTGACTATGCTTACTGCTAGTGCAATTCTTTGTATTGATCAGAAGAGTAAAGACCAGAGGCAAAAGAATTTGATTTTAACATTTCTGCCTTTGATTTTGCTCTTTGCTACTGGTAAACCAAATTTTTCCTGGCAGCAGGCTTTTAAAAGTAAGTCCTAAGTTGGGGGAAAGATCACTTCCTATTACAGCATTACTCTAATTCAATCTTAGACTTCAATAATATGAATAATACATAACTGATACTCATAATGTTCGTGTGGTTAATTCAATACATGAAGATACCATATCTTTCAAAAGGCAGATCTTTTAAAACCAACATAGGCCTTCTCATGTTTACTATAGGAATGTGAAATGCATTCATTTGTAATGGAAAATGTATTTCTGAACGAAGACTGACTGTATGTGTGGTCTTTTATGATGTAACTCTAATTGTATGGTTAATTAAAGGAAGAATATATGTGATATTTTCAACAGAAACCTGGCTGGCAGCAGATGGCTGACTAAGATTGAATTGGAAGAAATGTTGTTAGAAAAACTGTCAGATGATGATGTGAGTAATTAATCTTTCAAATCTTAAGGAGGCTTGTGTCTTAAAAATACGGACTCTGGGTGCATTTTTGGATACTGGAAAGGTATTATGTGGAAGCAGGTGCTCTGCAAATGAGTTTTGTGTCGTCCAGTGAAGAATATATATGTTCACAGCACTGTCACATTCATGTTGCTTTGAAGTGACTTGTGTTGATGTTTTTTTATCTAGCACAATACAGAACTCTTAAGAACTTTCCATTCTTAAGAATATAATTTAATTTTTCTCCTGATAACATTGTGAGACCTAGAGCATTTTTTCTTTGTCATCTAATTATGTGGTCAGAAATGGGGTATAATAACACTTCGTTGTAGAAATAAATAATAATTTATTTTAGTTACAGATGAAAAACAGACAGGGCTAGAACCTCTGTTACTAATTGTAGAGAAAATAAATAGTCAAGATGGGGAAATGGAGTGAATTTGTACAATAGTAAACCTGCACAGAGTTCTGATTATTTAATCCTAAGGATGACATGGTAATGATAGAAAAATCACAGAGGAGTTATTAGAAATAACGAGTCCTTTTTCTTAGTGATTGGCTACAGAATCAAATATGAGAAACAAGATACAAAGCTGTTTATATCTGTAGTTTGATGCAGATATCTCCTGTTATATTCTCCTTGACATGAATATAGTGGGAGAGAAGAGGGGTTTTGCAGTTTCCTCACTGTCTGCAAACTGTATCACTCAGGAGGTTTAGAGTCATCCTTTACATCTATCTCTGGGAATAAGACTATTCATCCTAATAGTGATACACTCTTTTCTCACTCAGAGCTTTCCCTGCAGTACCCTGAAGAGCATTAGATTTTGTAACAGCAGGTTCAGTCTGTGTGGCCAGCTTTTGGAAGCTTGGGCTTGAATATAACGGCACCAGAGAATGTAACTCTGAATTTGTCTGAACATCTCGAGTGTTTTCTCACCTAGAAGCAGCATTCTTCATTCTTGCCTGTCCTGTGGACAAGAGTTTTGCAAAAATAGCGTAACAGCAGCAGACATGCCCTTTGCTCATTGTCACCTGAAACAGTAGCATGTGATGGCGTCCTTGTCTGTGGGGGATGTGAAAAGGTCTCGAGCAAATTGTGGTCCATAAGCATAAGTTAGAAGTAGTTGTCTTAAGTTCTCCATCCTGGTAATACCCAGGAGACTTTCTCTTATCTTGTTCACAGTAGAAGCCATTATGGCTTCAGTGTTTTCTGCAGCTCCTGCATTTGGAATAGCCATTTTTCCTCTCCAAGTGCCAGGTCTTCTTGTACAACCAAACAGCTTGGTGTTCTTCACTGCTTCGCTTTAGCACAATCTACATTTGTAAAAGTAGATTGCAATAAGCTTAAAAAAACCCAACCAACCAAAAACCAACACCAAACTCTTCTATACTGGTCTCTTGCATGTAAAACTACAAAGCCTATAGGAAGAAAACATAATTTAAATATATTTGAAATGTCTTGGTATAAGCTGCCAGTCTTACCTGCTGAAATTCTTATCTTTTGCCACTGCAACAAGATTTTCAGTGATGCTTACATTATTAAACAAAATCAGAGCTATTGATTTTTTTTTTCTCCTTTGCACTCTCCAAGTGAAAACTGTTGGCAGCTTTCTACTTTTATAGTCTCTATAATTTCTACATTTTTGTATTTTTGTATTTATGCAGACATTAGGCTTTACCACACATCTGTGTCATATCATTAGGTAGAAGTAGTTTTCAAATGATGTCAGAGTTCCAGGGACGATTATTAAGTTACAAGAAAAGTAGTAATTTTGTGCTAGAGAAGACTCTGGTAACAGAGAAAAGAACAAATACTTTCAATAACTGCTTGTAAGTAAAAAAACCTTCAAAAATCAGGTTGATATCTATATGAAAAATCCATTTTTTGGTGGTATGATACCTTTATATCTGGTCTGGTGCCCCTGCCAGTAACACTTGGTAACAGGACATCCCAGCTTTTGGCACAAATGGGTTAACACAGTGGTGTGTACTCTTTAATCACATGTTCAAGAACTTTGGAGGGAGGTATAAGGGGGAAGGAGAACCACACAGTAGTGAAGGATAATTTATTTCAAGAGGTTGCCCTTTAAGTCAAGTATCTCTTGAATTTTTAAATACCTTGATTGTTCAGTTTTAAAGGAAATCATAAACATTAAAGTAACTCAGCTTGAACAGCCAAAGATAGATAGGCATTTTTTGTATATGTTATGAAATATAATCATTTATGAGATTCAGTTCAGTGAAATAAAATTATTTCCAAATCAGTGAATATGCTGGCTTACTAAAAGTCAGGTGAAAATCTTTTTCTTTTGCTATTTTAATAAAACAGTAATAAAATAATCAAGACATCTCCCCCACAATGTTTTCTTTTTAAAAGTAAGATGGACTTCATTCTAATACAATGATCCTTTATTAAAAAGGGGTTGGTTATGCTTTGAAGTAAAGTTTCACTGTTTTCTGAAGAAAGAACCAGATGTCTTTAGTCACACAGAAAATGATGCAACTGCATGCCGTTCTTAAATCAGCATGTAGGTGCAAAAGTGTCATCTTGTCAGAAATCATCAATAACAGTGAAGTAGGAAAGATCCATTATATAAAAATAGAAAGTTTTCGCAAATGCAATTACACTTGCATCCTTTAATGAAGTCTTGTTGTCTTACAGTATTTGAGATTTATTCAGCTCTTACAAAAGTTGGTGGCATTGCCATGTGCTGACATCGAGGAGGAGTATATACAGAAGTTTTCCAAAGAAGTTCCTGTGCAGTTGCAGAAGGCAGTTATTGAGCCCTTGCAGTATGATGAGCAAGGAGTGGCCTTCAGCACCGGGGAAGGTAATAATTTCAAGTTGATTGCTAACTATGCAGATGTTTTTCCTCTTCATGTTGCTTTCTTTATAGTATGTACAACCCTGCTGGAAGTGTCACTAATTGATTTTATATGCTTATCTATGTATACGGCATGTATAGCTGTTAGTGATGTTATGAAACACCAGGTTATGACGTGGTCTGGTCAGACAGTGCAAGTTTTTGGCCCAGACTCTATCAACTGTTTTTATATATATTTCTGTACAGTGGTACCTCTGTAGAGAGAACCCCATTGTGTTACAGGTTGTAGGATACAAAAGGAGTTTCATTTTTGGCAAGAGTTGTCTGCTGTTGTGGAGGAGCACAAACACATGTGAATAATTCCATGGATATAACAGTGTTGTTGCTTAGTATAAAAATGGCATACTTAGACTACTGAGTAATCTTTATCATGGCTTCTGCGGGCAGGCCAGCAAAAGGAGAACTTTGAAGATTCAAAGAAGAAATAGCAAGGCATTTGGATATTTACAAACAGCCTAGGAAAGTGTGACGAGGAAATTTCTAAATATTATGGGGCAGAGATGGATAATGGGACATTGATCATTCATACCAAGATGGAGGGGATGTTAGAGAAAAGCCATGGTCTCTATGTCTACTAAATACAGACTGTTATGTTTTTGTCAGAGGGACACGTAGTTGAAGAGCAATATGATATAGGATATGAGTGATTGCATAGAAAAAATAATGTAGCAACAACATGTATGGGAAAGACTGATGACTTTCTGGACAAAGCATGTGTGCACACACACTTTGTGCTCTACATTTAAGAGGAGTCTTAGAGATGATGGGTATTATGCAGCAGGCAGCAGATGATAAAAAGAACAAAGGTCACAGAGAATTTGAGGGGCAAAATGGCTAGAGAGCCCTGCTTTACCTGGGTTGTCTTCAAGATTATGTGACAACGAAGAGATGTGAGAGCACCAAACCGTGATTTAATTTGCACTGGTTTTCAGCAGTATCTTCAGAAGACTAGTTAATGAAGTTTGATGAGCATGCAACCCGTGTGATTTAAGAAAAGCCACCACGTTTAATAAGTTCAAAACCAGTCTTATTTGTGCCCCATCACCCTCAAAATGAAGAAAAATGTCTTATTTGTTTCATAATTCCTTTATCAGAATGATTGCTTCCTTTGTGCTCAAAGAGATTGGTCTCCCAACACACACTTCTCCCCCACTAGACATTGATTAAAATATATTGAAAGATAGTTGTTCTTTGTTTGGATTTTTTTTTTTGTTACCTCAGCCTGTAAAACCAAACAGCTGGCACTGTATGAATGTGTTGAGATCTGTTTAACTACTTGGGCACTTGAGGTTCTGCAGAATATTGAAGCTTCATAACATATTTGGTTTAATTCCTTTAAGGTAAAAGAAAAACTGCAAGAGCTACTGCAGTGGTTTATGACAATGGGTCTGGAAAAATTACAGTGAATGGAATAGACATTTTACATTACTTCCCAGTGCTGCAGGACAGGTGAGAGCACTATGAAGTGCTGTATTTTTGCTGTACTTAAATTATTCCAGCAAAAGAAATGCCATACAATTCTGTGTTGGTGCTGTGTTCCACATTGTTGATTCTGTGTTCTTGTTTCTGTGTAACTATCTGTTTTATGAAAATGAGTCTTGAGTTTCCTCCTAATTTTCGGGAGTTTACTGGCAGGCAAGCCTTTCTCTGTGCTCTTTGTCTCACCTTTTCTGAAGGGATGCAAAAACCAAGAGCACAGACTGTTTGAGTAGTTCAGATTTTAGTCCCCTTAGAAAGGACTTGAAATTTATTTTAAAAATAAATAGTAAACATTATCTTTAAGTGTTTCCCAAGAGATTTGCAAATTGCATGCATGTGCAATTACTCTGGCATACAGTAACACAGAGGAAGCAAACAAGGTAAGAGACTTTATGTAAAGCTTCAGATTTTGGAAGATGTGCACAGTCTGATACAGAGAAGACTTCTCATAAGGCTGACAGAAGATTTCTATCCCTAATGTGATTTTTATTTTATGTTGTGGTTTTTAAGCTCAAGAATAGAGGGAGAGGTTGCTCAGTTTCAATATCCAGAGCTGATGGATCTTGGCTTCTATAGAGAAGTAGTGGAATAAAAGTAATTGTAAAACTGAACTTAAAGTACTTACCTTTGACAGTAAGAATATGCTCCTAGCTGCTAATTTCCTATTGATTTGAATGAGATATGAATGCCCTTCTGGATCTCTGCCCAAAAGTTAACTATGTTTTTGTATATACAACGATAAGAAATGTGCATAGCATGGAACTTTATGCACATGAATCTTTTTAATTTTTCTTCCTTCCCCCCTCCCTTAGGGAACAGTTGTTATTCCCTTTCCAGTTTCTTGGCAGAATTGGAAAACATGATATGGTTTGCACAGTCTCTGGTGGAGGAAGATCTGCACAGGCTGGAGCAATACGTTTAGCCTCTGCAAAAGCCTTAAGGAGTTTTGTGACAGAAAAGGAGGTGGAATTCATGAGGCAAGGTAGGAATTGAAATTATTTCAATGTTTCTTAATGTGTTTCTGGTAATTAACAGAATTAATACAAGGATCATTAAGGATCAGATTTGAGTAAATAATCCCAGTGAAACCTTGTATATTGTATGAAAGGGATCTGCATTTATTTATAGATTGTTTTCACTTGTTTCCTAGCATCCTTTGTGTACATTTTGGATGACTTCTCAAGCGTTTTTCCATCTGTTCATGACCTCTTTTAGGTCTATTAACCAGCTTATATTGCCTCGACATAGAACCACAAAACATGAATGTGTATTCACTACTAAATAAATCTGGATGAGACGTTAGTGAGCTGTAAGGTACTGAGATTGTGGTTTGTTTTACTTGACTGGTCGCATCTTGTTCATGTTTTAAAAAGTTTTCTTCTCGAACATAAACGCTGGAGGGTTGGCTTTGAAGAGAGAGTAATGAGCATAAATGCACTGAATGCAACTAGCCAAAATGAGGGAGCTTCTTTCCTCTCCTGCATTATTTAGTGTTTACAAATTACCTAGGATAAGATAGAATTTATTTAGATAACCACAGGATTTGATGCTTCTCAGTGATGAAATGCCCATAGTGTTTCAGCAAGTGCAGCATTATGAACAGTGAGCTTTTAACTATGTTGTTTCTGGACTAGTGGCAAGAATACCTGCCTGTATTAGTGGCAGAATAGCTCTGATTTTTTTCACTCTGTTGCCAGCCATGAAATCAAAGCTATCTTCATGCTACTCTCTTTGCAACAAGTTTCTTTGATTGTACTTTTTCAGTACCGGCAAGTATGACTGGATAGGGAAACCTTTGTAAATAGGCATTGTAACGCGTTTGGTTTTTGTACGGAGATCAGCGTGATTCTGAACACGTTTGGGACATTGCCAAATATACTTTTAAGTGTATTTATATATATAAATAAGTTTGTACTTATATGTAAATAAACCACAAATCAATGGTCTTCAGAGTGAGGAGTGTGCTACTTATCGATTGGGATTCAGTAAGAAATTTAATTTATAAATTAATAAATACATATATTTGGGAATACATGCTCACAAATATGTTACTGTTAGGACTGTGTGATGAAAAGAGTTTGGAGACCACTGCTCTAAGGGGTTAAGCAATATGGATAGATAAAAAACAATATGGGATTTTTTTAGTGGTTTGTAAAGGAAAACGAAGGAAATTCATTTACTAAAGAGAAGTTAAAATCTTTGAGGATCTGATGACACTCCTTTGAGTGTGTTGTGGTTCTGAATCTTTAGCCCTCTAGATGTTAGAAATCATATTGTTAGTGAAAGTCAAAGTTCCTGGCTCACATGTACTATACGTGTAATATTAGCTAGTAACAGTAAATAAATTGGTGCTTTTCTGTGTTTTGTAGCTGGATTACTAACAGTTGATCCACGTGTGAAGGAACGAAAAAAGCCTGGTCAAGAGGGACCCAGACGGAAATTCACCTGGAAAAAGCGATAAGTCTTGAGTATTTAAAGAACTACAAAGTGCTACCAAAATTTCAAAATCTATTGATTTATGATTTAAAGCTGTTGTATAAATACATTTAGTAATAAAGACTTTTTTCCCCTTTATAATTACTATGTCTTCTGTTTAAAAAGAAACAACTCATAAATTTATTTAAAATTGTGGAAAATCATGGTGCAATTTGACAGAATGCTGAATGTAAAATAGTAGCCCAGGTACCAACTTTGTATCTTAGCTCCAATGAAGTCACTATCGATTCATGAAACTGTTGGTGGATTATAACTTCTAAAAATCAGTCTATTTGTTTAATGATTTGGCAATTTAAATTCTGAAGTTAGGCAGCTCCTAACCAGGTATTTGGACATCTTCAGTGTGCCTTCCTTTCTGCCTCACAGGTGTTTCAGCATAAGCAACAACTTCCTATCTAAACTGTGGTGGAGCTGAGAAGCCAGTGAGAATAGTAGTGACAATTGAGGGGATGTTAAGAGAGGAACTGTCACAGAGGATAACCTTTGCCTGTGGAATCAGTTGTCTCCAGGATGCTTCTCCAGGTTAAGTAGGGAGTGATTCAGAATAAGTACCTAAATTTAGGTTCTCTGAATCATCCTCTGGAGGAGTTGGTTTTTCTGTTCTTCCCCCAAATGCAGGAAGAGCTGGAGGGATTAAGCTGAAGTTGTCTTTTAGAACACTCTTCTCCACCCCTTAAATCTCAAGGGGCCTGTTCAAGGAGGCGTGTTCCAAATATGGCTAATGCACAAAGATAGCATTGGACTCTTTGCCAAATACAGTCATAACTTTTCTGTTTTAAAATCAGAAGCAGGAGGTGATGACAGTGCTGCCCACCTTCTGTCTATAATTGTAGCCTTCCAAAATAGATTAGTGGTTACAGCACTCACCCAAAAGCTTAAGGTTTTGGTTTATTGCCAGCTTCCTTCCTGGGACAGAGGTCAAATACTTCAAAGGAGGAGCATATCCTTCATATGTCCTGTAGGAAGTGGGCTACAGCAAAAAAGAGGATAAAGTTCTTCTCACCAGGAAAAGCAGAAAAATTCAACTCAGTAGTTTTTTACAACAGGGCACTTTCCATCTTTCTTTTCATTTAGAATACTTCAATACTTGAAATTCTTCCTTTCCAGCCAGATATTTTTTAAGTGCTAGAGTACATGCTCTGCTTCTTATTTGCTGTAGATCGTACCAAAAACTTAACACCTCAGAGGTCACAAAAGGTTCCAGCAGATCACTGCAGCTGGTAAGGAACTAAGAGTGATGTGTACAGGTCATTATTTTCCCAAGCAGCATTCAGGGGGGCAGCAAGTTAGTAGACTTCATCAGCTGAGCAAAACAGAAAAGGTCAGAAACTGGGTCTGCATCCTTGATTCATGTTTGTGATTCCTCACTTCCCAAAGCCTGTGCTTCTTTTTAATTCTTGTTCTCTGAGAATACTCTGTAAACTCGGACAAAATTTCTCATTGCTAAGGTAGTTTATCTCAATCAGAATATGTAACTCTAAAATTACCTGAAAGGACATTGTAGTAAGGTGGGTGTTGTTGGCTTCTATTTCAAAGTGGCGAGTGATAGGACGAGAGGAAATGGCCTGATATTGTGCCTGGAGAGGTTTAGTTTGGATATTAGGAAAAATTTCATCACCTAAAGGCTTGTCGAGCACTGGATCAGGCTGTTCAGGGAAGTGGTGGAGCCTCCATCTCTGACAGTATTTATAAGACATGTAGATGTGACACTTGGGGACATGGTTTAGTGGTGGACTTGACAGTGCTGGGTAAGTGATTGAACTCTGAATTTAGAGGTCTCTTCCAATGCAGAAGATTCTGTGACTTGTTAAATTGAATTAAACAGCTGAGGCAATTCACCCGTCCCTTTGAAAAACAAATGGGGGTTTTATGAGATCTTACACTAAGGCAAGTACAGAATGGCTTAACTAGCATTTCTGTTAATTTAAATCTGGATTGCTTGTGTGTAGCAAAATGTATCATGTATCAGTAGAATTTGTGACATGTAATATAAACGTTCATCTGTGCTGGGACAGGCACCTAAGGATTCTTTTGGCATGCTCACGTAATGAAACGTAACATAAGCACATGCACTTGAAAGTGTTAGCTGAAGAAGATTCTGGAGAAGATTAAATAGTAGAATTTTTCTCTTCGTATCTTCTCAAATGAGAATTGATGAGTTTGGCCATAATAATTTTCCTACCTCATTCCTAGGCAAGAAGCTACAAGTGCAACACCATATCAGCACATACAACATGCAAAGTATTTTGTCATGTTTTAAAGGAATTATTAATGTTTTACCTTCCAAAAAATTATGACCATGGCCTTTGATGTATGAACTGAGCAAAAAAATTGAGATAAAGTTTCAGAATTTACCACAACTTTTTAGGAAAGTCCCTGGAAATACTAGTTAGTGCTATACAGCCGGGTCACTTCCTTCATAGCTACTGTCTCAGGCTTCTCCAACATGTGAAAGGGAGTCAAAAGAGAAAAACATTTTTTAAAGAGAAAAAAGCCCCAGAATTGTACAGTTTGTTTTTGGGTTTTTTCTTTTTTCATTTATGTGAAATTTCTCTCAATCATCTGCAATACATGTCAGCATTTAGGAGTTAGGAAACTAAATAGTTGTATTAAGAACAATTATGTCTGTAGTGTTAAAGCTGATGAAAAAGTGAAACTACCATTTTTTCCACTCATTCTTGCATACATCAGGTATTGTGTAGGAGAACCAAATAAGGAAATTTATCAGGGTTGTTCATTGTCATTTGTGACAGCAGCACAGTAGTGGAATCAGTTCATCGGTTTGAATAATCTGTTTTAACTTCCTGTTTGTCTTACTCCATTGCATTTCCAAGGTTATTGAGAGAAGCAGTCCTGAACACTTGGCTTCTGTGTTCAAGCCAGGCTTCTTAGGTCTCAGTTTTTAACACTTGTACCAATTTATCTTGCCAACAAGATTTCAGAATTTACTGTCTTGAATGTGACAGGTGCTTATACACTAAACATTAAAATATTTTCTGAATGGGGGCAAAAAGAAAAAAGCCCTCCATGCTTTTTGGGAAATGTATGTTGTGATGCATATCCAGGCTCTTTTTTTTTTTTTTTTTTTTTTTTTCCTCCCCTCTCCATCAAATTGATGTTTTTGCTGTGAGTTAAGATACCAAAATCGCCTGTAAGACAAATGGAACCATGTCTATGCCGTCGGTTTCTGGTACTTGTCCCGTTTCTTCGGTCAGCAGGGAAAGTTCGGGCGTATCCCCGGTGTGGTTAATGCTGCCGCGGTGCCACGAGGTGGCGCAGTTCGCAACCGAATGCAGAGAGCTGTTGCCAGGAGGGGGATGTGGATACTTGGGGAAGAAATGAGCAATCTTCCTCATAAACAGGTCTTCGATAACAACGGGTTAATATGAGAGTAAATGTATGGGGTTTCAAAAGGGTATGATCGGATTGTCTTTCCAGGATTTTTTCTTTTTTTTTCCCTCATGACAAGAAAAAAAGTTTTAGTGAGAAGTAAGAAAAGTCAGTAAATACTAGTTTTCAGCAATCTAATTTCAGTGTATAAGTAATACCTTCAGATTAATATTACATTATGCTAAGAAATGCCAGCTGCTCTTTGAAGCTTGGAAATGGTACTGTAACATTGTGCCAGTCATCAAAAATCACGGAATGATTTGGGTTGGAGGGACCTTCAAAGATCATCTAGTTTCGTTCTCCCTGCCATGGGCAGGGACACCTTCCGCTACACATAATTGCTCAAAGCCCTATCCAACCTAGCCTTGAACACTTCCAGGGATGGGCAGCCACAGCTTTTTGAAGCAAACTGTTCCAATGTCTCACCATCCTCATTGTAAAGAATTTCTGTCTGATGTCCAACCTAAACCTACTGTTAGAAATCTCATACCAAATCTATACATAACATAATAAATGTAGTAATTTAAATAAAATGCCAGAAATCAGTTTTGGCTAAGGGGAGGGAGATTTGTTACTGAAACTTCATTCTATCTGTACAGTTTTGAAATATCTTGTAAATACTGAAATTAATATTCCCAGTATTCTGTGATATTTTATATGGATAACATTTCATGGACTGGAATTGGAAGCAAATGTAATTTTTGCACTGTGCTAGCACGCAGTGGATATAGGTTGCAGTATCTTACTAAATGTCCAGACAAACACATAAACATAAATCACTGCATGCGTACCTGCCCACATAAACAGTGTGGGAGCAGAACAAAACAAGCTAACAAATGGGCAATAATTGGTTTAGACCTCATTATGCTTAGCAACTGCCCTCAGTCACTGCATCAGAAATCACCTTCACTGTTAGTTTTCAGTGTTAAATACCTGAATGTTGAAGTTTTTCTGGTGGGTTTCCAGTCCACCTGCCATTTCTCTCCTGGTTGCAGCCACATCAGCTATGATGGATACTCTGCTTCTCTACTGGGAATTTGCTCAGTTTGAAGGAAGAAAACCTTGAGTGCTCCACTCACAGCGCAGTGTATTTCAACACACTAAGTCTTTAAGGCACTCAAGGTGTGTCCTGACTATTTTGTCGTTGTTTCAATAAATGTCGTATTCAGATGCTGATGATACTGACATAGTAAACACAGTGAGCAGAGTAGTGTGTGTTTATATGTCCTGAGCAGACTAGTACATCACAGAATCAATTTCAGACTGAGAGATAATTAGCAGGAGATCCAAGATGGTTAAATCTTTCTGAAAGTGTTGATTTGCCTCTGAGGTCAACAAAAGTAAATTCTCCTTGGTTCCAGAACTGGTCCTGACACTTTCCTGCTTGCCTGGTTACACTTCACCTTAGTAACTGTTGCAACTGACATAATGCTAAGAAAAAATTGATTGCACGAACAGTACCAGGGCAGAAGTTATTAAAAAAAATTACAAAGCAAGAATGAGTATAGATTATCCGTTGCCAACGGTAAAATGGTAAGAATATTGTTACAGAACGTGTAACAGAGAAAGAAGAGGTCATTGCTTTGTAAAGGACCTTGTGTCTCTGCCTTACAAAACGCTTCTCACACTTGGTCTGAGGATGACGTGCCCATCTCTGGAAGTGTGAGGTGAGCCAGCAAAATCCTCGCTGAGGACTCTTAGGCAGGAACAACAATGCCTGAGAAGGCTGTGACATGACAGTGCTGTGTGAGGCAAAACATCTGCTGCCTTCAACTTCATTGCAAAAGAACATAATCACGTGGTTGCACAATATCCTCCTTGCTCAGCTCACAAATAAAATCATAGGGCAGCTGGACCATCAGGATCTTACACCTTTCTGCTGGGTGTCACCTGTCATGCTCAACCTGAGCCGGACACACCCATCTCAGTAATTAATTTTGGAGACAGCTGAGGAAAGGCCCTGGCAGCTGTTGCAGTGTGTGTTGCAATGCCAGGCATGCTGTTGGTGTGTTTGCTCTCTGGGTTTGCTGTGAGAGGGAAGTGAGGCTTGGAAAGATCTCACTGATGCTGTAGTGTTCTGGTGGGAAGGGACACCAGCACTGCTGATGCAAGGGCTACCCCTGCTCATGTAATAGACATCTATGATCTGTTATTTAGTAAAAGTTCACTCACAGATTACATCACCTGTAAGGTAGAGAGGAATTTGCTTTTCTCTTCACTCAGCTGCAGTTAAATCCTTAGGAATTAAAAGGTGTGTTCTCTACTGAGACCCTGACATGAGTGCTGATGTCTCTTGGATGTTTTTGAGCCAAGGCCACAGGGATCCCTCCTGCATCTTTTGTCTGAGATGAAGCTATTGCTTCTGCTACGAGAACTGATGAGACACACAGGTTTAACAGTCAGCTTCCCTCAAAGAATTTCCTTCCCTGTGAGAAAGTCACTTTGAGATCTATTCTAATTCCTCCCCTAATATTACCTCTGAACTCTACTTAATTTCAGAGGTTAAGCAAATGGGCAGATTATTTTCTTGTCTAAGTCATGCTTCCAAGGCTGAAAGACTCATTTGCACTCAAGTGGCAAAGGTCCCTTAATGATTTTATTTGACTAAGGCAAAATGAGAAAGGAAAACGATATTTAGAAATTTCATTAGAAAAACATTTGCTTCTTTGTTTCTCTAACAGCCAGATTTCTGGGTGATCTCTGCCTTAATTTATCAGGGATAGCTGGTTGCATGAGGTATGCTGATGGAGCTGATACTGATGAGCTGAGTGTGCAAAGCATACACCTTACCCTCTGGAAGACTCGTGCCTCAGACCAGGAGCGTGCAAAATAGCTGCCCCGTGAAGATACTCCAAAGTATGAAACAAAAACTGGGCAGGAAGCAGAACACCTCAGAGCGGCTGCAGAGTCGGGGGCAACTGAATTTCCAAGAGCACCAGGCCAACCCTGCCAGTTGCTGAAGGCTGGGAAAGCCCTAGGAGAGAAGCCACCTCAGGAGAGAAGCCACCTCAGCTGGTGAATTGCTGTTCAGTGTGGAAGCTGTGGCACTGAGTGGTACAGTGATGGTGTCTAGTGCTTTAGCTATTTGGGGTATCAGCCTTCATTCATGAAGGATGGGGTTCCAGATCTCTCCCACCTGTCAGCAGGGCTGCTCTCAGGTTGGCAGGACAAAGTTTGGGAAGGGTTCCACTTTGGGAAGGAGGAACTGCTGGCAGACACTCTCACATTGTGCATGGACAGAGGACATACCCCTTCCTTACGGCAATGCGGCTGATTTTATTTGCCAATTATAAAGGGACTCTGGCTGTGCTTCATGATCCGCTGTGAGCTTATTTTTATGTTAAGGAACTTATCATTTAATATAGCACATTATGCTAGCATAAAGTTTATCAGATGTTTAACATCAAAAGTCAAGACTTCATCCACTGCCTGAATTTGGCATAAATCTGATTGGTTTCTTTTGTAGAAAGCCAATTTAGGAATCAATTATATATTGTGATGGGTGTGAAAACAGCTCTTCTTTGGTCATTGTAGTAGATTGCAGCTTGTAGTCTGACATCACTTAACTGCATAGCAAATTGTTTGAAAATGAAAACTCCTATTAGGACACTTAAAAAATTTCTGTTTCAAAATGACTACTTAACAACCATTAAAGCGTCTTTATAGAAATGTCACTACCCTCGTTACATCTGTACCTTTGGTTAGTTTCTTTCCCCCTTTCTAATTTTCTCCCAGCATCTTGCAGCTTGCCTATTATTTGGATGTATAATTAGAAATCTATTATTATGTTTTATGGAGATGTAAAGAGTAGGAAGAAAGCTGCATAACTACTTTTTACATACAGCATGCAAATTATCCACCTTGTGTATTTTGGCTCTGAATGTTCCGCAGATGTAGTTTCATTTCCCTTGGATCTCTGTTTACCCATTTTTATTGCTAGTCATCAAGTATAGAAGCAGAAAATAGGGATAGGAAGGGAGGAGGGACCTTCCCAAAGAAGCAGTTTTGCATGCCCCCATCACAGAGCAGTATCAAAATTAATGTGCTTCACCTACACAGTTTTGTGCGTGGCCATTATTTATAATAGATGGTCATGGAAATGGTAAGAATAATCAACATTTCATGAGAAAATGGTCACTGCTAGAGCTGAATAGTTGGAAAAGTGCTTTGAAGGATACGATTTCAAATGTTCTATCCAGATGCTGTATGTACTGAGAAATGAAGCAGGACAGGGCTTTGGATGTACCCCACAGCACAGAATGAGCAACACCTTTTTCCTCAGCCTGACTCTTTCAGATGACAGTTGTTCTGGTCTTGTCTAAGGATAATATCCCAGTGTGTGCTACACTCAGGACCTGATCCAAAGTCAGTGGAAATTTTCCATCAGGCCCTTACATTTTTAAGGATTTAAGATCCCTGTGGTGAACTCCTATCAATGCCTATGGCACAGTGGGATTTATGGGCTGCACTCCTTCAGATTTTCCGGCCCACTGGAGACTGAATGAGGTGGAGGTTTGTCCCTTCTCCCTCTCCATCCCACCAGGCAGAAATGTCTTGAGCCAAGAGGCTCCGCCATGCTCTGCAGTTGGTGATCAGAAAGGTCTGGCGAGGCTCCAAAAACTGGCTAAGCCTCTGAAGCTGAGACCACCCATTTCAGGGTGGTATGGAATACCAAACGCCTCAAGAGAGCTGCAAGCCTTGCCCTGCCTTTTGGGGGTCCCTTGCTGGATCCTGCTGGTGTTTCCCTGAATGGGAGGACGCCTCTAAGGGTGGCGGAAGGCCTCGCTGCAATGGCTTTAAAGCAAAGATCAATTTAAACTGGCATTGGACATGGGGTTTGATACCAGTACGTGAATGTGCTCTTGGAGAGGGTATAAAAGCACATGATCTTTTTTTTTTGGGAAGGAGGTGCTTTCACAGGAGAGAACACTCCTCCTTGGTGGGGGGCTGGCAGAGCTGTGATGTGTGAATTCTGATTACACATAGCTATAGTGTTATATGGTTTAGTGGCTCAGTGTAACTTTTGAATATTAAGTTTTTAAAAGAAAAAAGAGCAACAAGCACCAAGTAGGTATGCATTTTAAAAAATATATTTTGTTTTATTGAATATAATATAATTCATTAAGTCACTGGCTGGACAAAACAAGATATAACGTCTCTAAAATATACAGATTTTTCCTTATTTTAATTGCTTCTGGTGTTGCTTAGCTTTTCATTTGAAATAAGTGGCAAAATAATACACTGCCCAAGAGTATCAATCTCTTTTACCCACAGTAAAAGCAGGAAACGTTGTGGTCAACCAGATATTAGTACCTAATAATAAAGTAGTATTTGGTCAGTGTATTATATGCATGTATACACAAACATACACATTTATATCCAGGTATTACCCACATATGTTATAACTAGGGAAGAGATGTAATTCTGATTTAAATAAATAAATTATTCCTTGAACTACTTTGATAACTGTGCTATAGTTATGACTTAAATGTAAAGACTGGAACGATTCAGAATAAAATTGCAGTTAAGAAGCTGTTTTGATGCTGGGCTAGCACATGGTTCAGCTCCTGCTCCTTTCCAGAACTTGTATGTAACTGTGGAGAGATTGCTTACTGCCTGACCGTGAGCTGCAGGAATTTGGTAATACTTGAACAGTGGCAGTGGCACAGGAGGTGTGTTTAGCTCATTGCAGTGTCTAGGCTTTCTGCAGAGAATCCAGATATGAGCGTACTAATGTCAGTCACCCTGACCCTGTCTATCCTCATGGCTGCTTGCAGGCATCCTTCAGCTTCTGCTGCAGCCAAGTCCTTGTGTCTGATGGCACCAGAGATGCTGCTCTCAGAGAAGAACAGCACTACTTCCTTGCCTGCCATAAGCCTGCCATAAGAACCCTGAGGGCTCATTTCAACAGGCTTTTGGGACTTACTGAACCTAGTATGGCTACACAGCTTTTAGCTGGTGCTCAAAACTGGCCTATGGCTTTTTGGAACTGTAGATGAAACAGAATTGTGTTTCTAGGACAAGAGGCTGAGCTACAGAAAGGAGATCAGGTGGGACAGGAGGGCAGGTCGTGTTGTTTCTGCTGCCATTAGCAATGCTGGAGAGATACTATGAATGATGACTGCTTTGGGGTGGCAGTGTATCATTCCTCAAAACTGAGTTATATTCTTTCTCTGTGTCTTCGTCTCCTCCTTGATGTCAGCACTGGTGCCTGAGCTGACTCTCGTGTGCATGAAAGAGGCACTAACACCATGGCCAGTTTGTTGCAGAGAGAAGTTTCCTTCCACAGGTGATGCTGTGCCTAAGCCTCAGCTTTCCTGCTCCTCAGGCAGGAAAGAGAAGCTTTGTCCAGCTGGGGTTCTGCCACAGTTATCCCCATGTATGACCAGAGAGCAACTTGGCTGCATGTGTACAAACTTACACGTTTTTCATTTTGGGGTTGCTATAACATATCATCCTTGCAGGAGAGGGTGGGATTTTGAGACATTGGGGTTGTTGTTTGCAGTGTCAGTGCAGTGATGAAGCTCAGCCAGGTATGGACCAGGAAATCTCTAGCTCAGTCCTGTCCCATTTATGAGTTGTGTTTCGCAGGTCCAACAGCTGTAGAAACTTTTTTAAGCCACTAGTTTAAGAAGATATATCTCTGGATACATCCAGGGAGGAGATCTGTTGAGGAAGCAGGTGCCAGTTTTCCATAGTTACTTTTAAGAGCCAAATTGTGCCTTAGTGCTGATTTTTAGTTTTAAGGCAATATTGAGAATTTAAACACCCTTCTTTCTTTTTTATTATTTTTTATTTGATCCAGCTGGAGCTCATACTTCCTCTTTAACTCTTTCTTTTATTATTTAAAATCCTTAATTATCTGAGACAAAATTGGTAAGAAAATCTGCAGAATCTAGGGATTCCACAGAGCTCTTTCTATAAACACTCAGGCTATTCACTGTTGCCAAATAGACATGTGCCAACTCTGAAACACCCACCCACTCCCTCCTTCTGCCGCAGCAAACTAATAAGCACATTGATTACATTCATTTAAGGAAAAACACTGCTCTTTTAAACTTTACATCCCGCGTGCTTTAGATTTCTGATTACGAGAGATATCCTGTTTATCACACATCATGTGGTGAAAAAGCTACTTGACACACCTCAACGCATTAGATATTTTAAAAGAATATTTTATAGTGTACCAGCAAGTGGTAGTAGGAGATAATTATCATTTCCTGCAAGCTCTTGTACTGTTTGCAAGATGAACGAGAGGTCTCTTAAATGTGATTTTTGTAAAGGTCCCTTAAATGCCTTCAATCCCCCCAAACAAAAATGTTCACATGCAGTTTCTCTCTTCTTTCCCTCTCCTCTCCCCCTTTCCCCCCCTCCCCAAATCTGGGAAAAGTTTGTTACAATGATATAAGACACCCAAGCGATGCCTATTTTACTTCTCTGTAGGAATCAGTCATTAATAATGACAATTCTATGGCTACATATAGGTGCACATGTATATATATATATATATATATAAAAGCAAATACTAAATCATACGTATGTGTTGTGCATGCATTGATAAAATACATAGTATTTAAGCTAAAGTTGAAACCCATCTTTTTAAAGAGCAACTTTTTTGGTTTGAGGACTGGCAGGAATGTCCCAAGGTAGGTGCATAATCCTTTCCAAATGTCCTGTGCGGGTGTCTGTAGTTATGTACACAGACAAGCTTGCTTTCGTCCAGTGGACCCTTGTGGGAGTCCCCAGCCAAGGCCCAGGCCCTGGAGCTGGCCAGCAGCGCTCGCTGGGTCTGGTCCTGGCCAGGTTTCCTGAAAGTGTCAGTGCATGGAAGGGAGGCAGGTCCCCTGGAACAGCTGGTGCTGGTTACATCTCTGAGCAGCTCAGCAAAGAGCAACAAACTCATTGCAAAGCTGTGGAAAACCTTGCTTGGAATCCTCCTCTGGGCCTATTTGAGTTTACTCTGGTGAATTTTTGTCGTGAATGAGTGATTTGGCCACCTAAAGAAACACTGTCAAAGGTATTGGCAAAAGCAGGGTTTAATATGAATTTGTGAAAATGTGACTGAAGGAGTTTGATGGCAAGGTTCACTCTATTACTTATTACACAAGTTAAAGCATCCATCGGAAAATAAAGTTAGAAGCAATTTGGAATGATTTACATGGAAGCTAGGAATGCAAAAGGGGTAAGAATGACAAAGATATGGATGCAAAATAAGGTTACAGAAGGGGTTAGCAGCACCTAATCATTGAGTACTTTAACATTTACAAAGTGATTCAATACAGGTCACTACAAATATAACAATGACTTAGCTATAGATTTGAGGTAGTATAATTTATACCATAATCAGTTCACACATACACGGGGTGTTGGTTTGTTAAATGGGGAAAACACTAAGACTCTAAGGAATAACCAGAATTCTCATTCATTCCCCTCACTTGAAGTACCTTGAATGAGGAGGGTCGATGGCAGGGCACCAGCCACATTGGCTGACCAGCAACACCCCACAGCAGTGGGACAGTTCTCTGCCATGATAGTGCCGTGTTCAGTTTCCAAGTCTTGGTGTTTCACACCCTTAATGCACCTGACCAGACCTTAACCTTGAGCCTGGCAGTGCCCTCATGAGAGCTTGCAAGGGGTTAATGTTGCAGAGGGACGGTGTCTGTAGATTCCCTGGCATCTGACCCTGCAGTACCTCTCCAAGCAAGAATCATCTTGTGCTGGCTCTGACAGTACACCTTTGCTTTCCTGTCTCCAGAAGGAGAAGTTATCTGCAGGTAGTAGAGAAATCTGTTGGGATTGGATTTGTCTTTGCTACTGAACTTCAGTATTTGTAATTCTGAATTCAATGTCAGGTGCGATGGTAATAGGGAACAGAGACTTGTACATCTGTAAAACCAGTCACCATAACCCAAATAACTCATGGGCACGAGGCAGTGTGAGTTTGTAAAACTCACTGTGCTCATTTGTGACCTAGAGTAAAACTTGTAGGATTAACATTTGTTACAGGTGCTGTTTTCAGATCACCCAAGGGCTGTGACTGAAGTTGGATTGATGTTTCCACAGCTTCTCATTATCAATCTGGGGCCTTCTCATATTTCTCAGTATAGGCATGTATCCTCAGTTACAGATTGATTCATTTTCCTAGTTACCTTTAACCCTGTATATTATTGTCCAAATCCATAAATATTTCTAAAATCTTTATCTTTTCCTCCCTTGGCTCTGTTTGTCTATACAGTACTGTAGACAGTAATGTAGATCAAATCTCAGTTAAACCCAGGTACTGTTTGATTTTGGTTTTTTTCATTCCATATGTGTGCAATCTCCATAGCTATTCTAGTAGACTTTTAAAGGCGTCATTTACTAAGAATTCTTCCTAATATTTTGACTGCTAACCACGGATTTTTTCCCCTTAGAATAGCTTTTCTAATGGAACAATTCAGAAAAAGCACTATCATCATATCATAATGTACTGTGACAAGAACTGTTCAGCTTTATGTTTTGGCATTCAATGTATTCTCAGCTCTTCACTGTGTCTGGCAAGATATTATAAAGAAGAAGTAGAGAAAAATCTTTGTAGTAATAAATACAGGACAAATTGTAGCAGATCTCTTGCTGGTTTTCAATTGTTTTCAACGTGCGTGTTTCTGTCTGACATCTTCCAGCAGAAGGACAAGGCACCAGCCGAAAACTTCTATGACTTGCAACTGCAAAGTATCTGTAGACTTTCCAAGATTCAGTAGAGCTTGTTTCTGTCCTTGGAAAGTAGGGAGCAACTAACTCACACAGAAACCCAAAATATACAGAAATCATGGCTCACAGTAGGGGGATTTAGTTGTAAAACTTAGTTCGCTTCCAGAAACTTGACTGAGTTGTTTGAATATGAATTTCTTTATGGGTTTGAATATATGTCACAAATAATGAACCTGTAAAGTTGAAGAATCCTCTGAATTTTCAAGTGCTGATGAGAAGCCTTCTGTAGAGGGATCAGTAGAATTTGTAAAAGCATTTCTCTCAGTCTGAAGGACTTGGGAATAATTGAAAATATAAATGTATGCTGTAGAAGCTTGTTCCTCTTGCTACATATTTTTGTCGCTGTTCCTGTTGAGACTCTGCTGTAGTGATCCTTACAGGGAGGATTCCCAGGAGGCCTGAAACCTTTCAGATCTTATTGCTTATATGTTTTCTTTTCTTGACAGAACAATATGAAATATCTGACCTTGCCCAGAGCAATATCATTAAAGCTAAACAAGATGACACTTGTACTGTGTCTTGGTCAGGAGCTGTCTAAAGCACTTTCTGAGTTGTTGTGGAACAAGAATAAAAATTTCAGGCAGTTGAAATACATGTGATGACAGAGAACTAATATTTCTTATTTTAACACAAATTACTATTATAATAATATTAATACTATATATATATATATATATATGTATCAATACACATATTTAAAACAAAGAAATGCAGTGTTTTATAGCCCAGAAGCTCATCTTGAAATATTTTTTTTTATCATACAGTAAATGAAATTTAGACCTAGATATTTTGAAGAAGCTTTTTTTGAGGATATACTAATGTGCTTTGGGCTAACATCAGGTGTCCAGCAGAGGTCTGTCAGGGTGCTTTTTACCTCATATGAAGCACAGGAGAACATACGGAGCCTGGCTGACATTATCTACCAACTGGCAAGGTAACTGGGGAGCCAGGAAGGGCTAGTGAAAGCCAGCAGGCAATTTTCTTCACTGAACACAAGAAGACAAAAATTAATTTTTGACAGACAGTAAATCTAGCCTTCCTTTTTTCCTTTACTTGGGGAGGAACTCAAAACACTTTATACATAGGTCTCATTCATGCAGCCTTTGTGTCCATGTACTTAACTGGGCAAATATTTTAAAGTCATCATTCTCTTCCCCTTTTTTACCCCAGCTTCAGGGGAAGTCAGTGCTTCAGGGACCCATGCAAGCAGTACCTCTGGTGTGATGCTTGTGCCATCCAGTGACCTGGTGAGTGGCAGCTGCCAGTTTAGGCAGTGAGATGATGCAGCCTCTTGATGAAGCCCTGGGAACAGCATGGGCAATGTCCTGCTTCGGGCAGAGCTTTCCTTGCTTGCCCACGAGCTACGTGGAGCTCCTTTATTTCAGTTGTCCTTTGTGCTTGCACAGGATCGGTAGCACTGTCGAGAGCGAATAGCCTCATAAAGAGGATTATTCTCCTTTCTGGATCACCTTTTCCCCTGCTATACTGGCTGTTGTGTACCTTCCTCCTGTAAGAGAGTAAAACCAGAGTTTTACGAGGCTGGAGTGCCATTCACAGTGCACTTCCTATCCTGGAGATTGTAGTCGACACAGATGGCTCTTTGTCGCTGAGTATACGTGAGAGCTAAATTGAATGTGAGCTCTTGTCTAATATTTAACAAAGCACATATTGAGTTAATGACTAATGTGTCATTATTGCAGGAAGCTTTTAGTTCCAAAAGGTTAAGTGGTTCATTTGAATATTGCCCAAGTATCTTTGCCCTGTCAGGGTTTTTTTTCCCCTAAAGTTAATTTACTATTGTTGTGATCATGTCTGACAAGTGGTGGGTGAAAGCAAAGGCAGGTTATGGGGGTCTGTTTCCACGACATTATTTTACTGGTTGGATTTATTTAGCTGAGCATCTCATTTGCATAGGGCATCTTCCACTAGGAATTATTTGCATCAGAGGCAAAGGACTTGGGGAGAAGTGGTAGAAAAGTGGGCAAAGTTAACGGATCTAGAAGAGGTTACCAGAGCTACTAGAAGAGACTTGCCGTGCATTCCCAGGTAGAGGAATTATTGTTAAATATAAAATTGTAGTGGTTGACTACTAGTGAAGCATCATAGAAGCAGGTTTCTGCTACACTGGTCTTAATCATACAAACTGTTTGTGACATATGGTCATGAAAATGGAAAAAAATATTTCTCCATGTTACTTTGCTTATGCTGAACTCTCCATTATTTGAACGAATTTTTCAGTGAAAAGCAGATTCCTCTAAAACTAGTTCAGCACATATTTTTCTGTTAGTTTGTTGAGAAGGGGAACACATATACGCATCAAATGCACACTGCCCTACTTTGCTGCTTTCCAGCACAGGAGCAGTGTGTGAAGCTGTCATCTGAACCTTGCAGGAAAAATCAGCCACAGTCACTGTAGCGACTTTGCCACCCTACAGCAGAGTGTAACACCAAAGGTTCACCTTTGCCCTTGTAACACTGGGGTTTTCAGCTGCTTCACAGGTCTGTATGCTCCAGCTGTATTTTGAATAGATTATGGATATTTTTTATTCTGAATCTTCAATTCAAAATCTTTTTAAGCTATTAATTAATGATAACCTCCTATGGCTCCACCTCTCTGGAAAGGAGCTGCAACTTAGTACAACAATGCTAATACAGAGGAAAAAACAATCTTGCTTTCAAGGTAGTGGGCGTGATTTTTTTTTTTTTAATTAGTTCATTTATTAGAGTTTCTATATCAACTCCTTAAATTAGGCAAGCTTCTTTGTTCTAAATCATCTAAACGAATTTTTTCTAAATTATTTTTCTAAAGCCATCTGAATTAAGATGGCTGTTTAATTAAGACTTGCCTGCAACTGAATGTGAAATGTGGATAAATTGAGGTACCTCCTGGTTACATATTGTTTTTTAATTTGTAATATAGAAATGAAGCTTCTTTTCAGCTTTCAATTCAATAAAAAGATCTGCCTTAAGCATTGGTAGGGAGAATATCCAGAAGCAAGACTGAGAACAAATATGTCTGTGTGCTAGTAGGGAGATCTAAATTAACAGTCATCAATTAATTTGACACACTTGCAGGCTTGTTAGTTCAAACACCAAAAAGCTTGGACTTCAAATTATCTGTTAAAAAGTGTGTCTTTGAGTAGCCTGGTAGGTGTTCCTGCAGTGGAGTGACTCTTCTGTCCTGGAGCACTGTCTCTGCAGTGTTAGAGTTAAGGGAGAACTACTAAATTCCTTCTTTCTCAAGAAACAAACCCATTTTCTCTTTGTTTACTTTATAGTCTAAGCTGAAAATGTTTCTTCCAACGGTTCTCAGCGGCTCCTTGTGCTTATTTTCAGCACAATAACTAGCATGAAAATCAGCTTCGCATTTTCCATGTTTCAAGAGCCCAGAGAATTTTGACATAAAAAATATTTTATTCTGCATTGCTTAAAGTACTCGAAGGAACTGTTTTCTGCATTAAATAAATACTTGCTAAAGTGTGCTCTTGTGTCAAAGACCTTCCTTTCCCAAGTCCAGATCTTTATCTCCCTTAGAGCAAAATCTCCATTATGATTATCAAAGCACTGCAAAATCATATTGCTTTTCCATCTAAGTAAGCTTTGCTAAACCAGAGTTCTCTGTGCACCTCAGGATTGCAATTCTATAAAAAGATCCAGCCCTCAGTTTGGATCAAAAATAGGCATGAGGAGGTATTTTTGTGAATGTACTCTAATTCATCCAAAGGCATTGCTCTGTAAGACCCAGTGAGCAAGATCTTACAGGAATGACCTGATTTCACTCCTTGTTGAATATCGTCCTTTTTTCTTTTTGTTAACATCTTTTCCTGCCCTATTGCATCAGCAGATCCCTGCTTGTGGTGTATCTCATCACTTCTGACATCCAAAAATGAAACACATGATCTGCAAACCTCCTCAGAGCAGGGTGTTTCACAGCGGGTTGGGCTGCCAGGCAAAGCCCAACAGACAAAGCAAAGTGAGCATCACAGCAATTCCATACCTTGGGCCAAGACACTGAGTTATTCAAATGACCAGGGAACAAATGTTCCTTCACAAAGGCAGGGCCACATCAGGAGACACACGGGAGAAGGGTGACCGAAAGGCACACCCACATTGGAACACTCACCTCCTCTGCTTCAGAGCAGAGCAAGATAGAGCGGCTCATTTCAATAGACGCCTCGCATTTCAATAGAATGCCTCAACGTGTTCATGACCCTGGGGGTCATCGCTCAGGGATGCAGCAAGGTGTGTAGCAGGGCAGCAGCTGATCCCAGATGTGAGAAGTGAGGTGTGGGGGAGCTTCTTTCTTGTGGCCATCCCTGCCTTGTGTCACGGCACCAGACAATGCTGTGCTGAGGCATGAAGAAGTGTGGAGTCTGTTCTACTTCATGGATCTGAAAATGTTTGCCCATTGGCACCGTTCTGCACAAGGTGACAGGGGTCATTAATGAGTTTTACAGAGCTAAACCCCAAATGTATCCCAAGCAAATGCAGCAAGCTGCCCTCAGCTGCTAACCTCAGTAAAAAGATAGCACCTTATTTTTCATGCACATCAGTGACTTGAAAATTATTTTTGCAAGAGGGAAACTGAAGAAGGTGAGCGCCAAAGTGAAGCTGCCATGACCGTGGTTAAAGGCTGGCTAACGCTCCTTTGCCTACAGCTTTCTCCATTGCATCATGCTTGATTTTCCCCAGGCATCTGTCCAGCCGCAGCCTGCTGAGTTTTGCCTCTTACCATATGCTTCTCCCCTGTAAAAACAGCATTTCCCACAGGAACCGCTTCTAGTGCCTATTTCTAATTACTCTGTTTCTTTCCTGCCAGCAGGCGACGGACCCGACTGCTGCAGGCGAAGGTGCTCCCGGCATTCCCAGAGCAGAGTTGGCTCTGCCGGCTGCTGCCGGGCACCGCCCGCGCCACTCCGCAGCCCGACCTGCATCCTGCTCGCTCAGTCGCTTCAGCAGATGTGCATGATTAATGGATTATTTACCTTTTGCTGCCTGATTATTATTTTTCTGCCTCTAACCTTTTCACTTTTACAAATACATTTTGACTTTGAAATTCTGGGGATTCCACTTATAACCTTTATGGTTATTGGTGAAGTAGCTATTATTAGACTGTTTTCCCCTTCTCTCAAATTCTGGAGTTTAATTATATTTTTCCTTCTGCCTTTTAGTACAGGTGCAGTAATTAAATGGCATTAAATCTGTTTCACGATCATTAAGTAGGCTCGTTATTGTCCTTTTTGTATATATTTTAAAGTTGTAAATAAGTCACCTTTCTAACGAATCTGCTTGGTGTAATTTTGCCGTATCACTGAGGTAGTGACACTACAGTTGTACAAAATCATATCGTGAGTCAGGTACAGCCCTGTCCCTTCCCAGCCACCAGCACAGAGAGGTGAGAGCGACAAGAGGACCTTGGTGTTTGAGAGTGCAGCCCGAGACTTGCATGTGGGATGAGCCAAGGGCAAGAGGGGAGAGATTTCACTTGGCTCTTAGGACCACCATTCCCAATGCCCCAGGGGCGCATGTGGGTGCTTTCACCCAGGAAGGTAGTCCTAAAAGCTGAGTGGACACTGAGGGACTCTTACTTTTCTCTTCTTCCTCTTGCACTGTTGTGGCTGTTCTCCTGCATTCTCCTGTAAAAAACAACCTGAATTGTGCTGAACCTTAATTAATAAATGTAAGTACTTAAAGCACTGACGCTATTCAAGTACAAGTTTGTTTTTAAACTCAGGCTTGTAAGTTCAGGGCACTTGGATGAGACCCCTGACATTTTCTGTGGGTGTCATTGTTTTTTCAGAGTTTCTAAAGTGCTATCGATGGGAGAATTTAGTGTGATCTTTTTTTAAAACACTGTTTGGGGAGTGAAACACTAAATGTATTGATGCAGTTTGCATAATTTCAGAAAGGGTGAATTAATCAGCTTTATGTATTGGCTGTGCAGGAATGCAACATGCATGATTACCATACACTTTAAAATATGGTAGTGGGAGACAGCAAATGGAATAGAAATGTCCCAAAGGTGACTAGGACAAGGAGCAGGGAGGAAGAAGAGGGGATTCTTGGTAGTATAACTCCACAGTGTTAGAGGTCTTTTCCAGTGAAGGCTGGAAATTTATCCTCCATGATTACATGAGAGAAAAAATGTGCTTATCCTTTGGGGCACATACTCAGGTTTTAAAATTTTCTGGTAAGAATCCACATAGAGTGACAAGCATGACCTGAATAAACATTGCCTCTGCGTGGTACTTACCTCCTTATTCCGTGAAAGATAAAGCTGCCAGTCTTTTTTACATTGTGTGGATTTGTTCAGTGACCTTCACTGGCACCATCAGAACATTTTGCTCCTGAGGCCAGGTTGGGTAATTTGATGGAGGAAACAGCTCAGGTGCGAGAGTAGTTGTATGGGGCATCACCAAGTAGGCTGAATGCCATAAGGCAATCTTTTTTTATAATGTTGTTATTTTTCTGCTGTAGGGTGCGTGGGACCAAAGTTGGTGCCCATCTTTGGTGCATCTTTTTGTCACTGCACTTCAGGAAGAAGTACAGGTCTCCTGTGGGATGCCAAGCCTCCCACCTGCTCCTGGGCCTGGCTCAAAGCAAACCTCCATCAGAAAAGACTGAGTGAAGGAACCAGCAGGTTTTGCTGCACAGCTGAGCACATGGCACATTTGCCTCTGACTTAAGTGCCCACCACAGTGCTGGAGCTGCCTCTCTCCTCACAACACCGGGCATCTGCAGGGGGCAAAGTTATGCTGGTGTGACAGGGTGTTCCACCTCTATCTCTCACCCACAAAGCTGGCATAGATAGCCAAGGCCGAGTCAACGACCGAGTCAATGACCAAGTCAACGACTCTGCAAGAGATTATCTCTTGGCACCTGAGAGCCTGAATCCTGACCAAGGAATCAACATCTTGGTACGGGAAAACCAGCTGTGGAAAGAGATGAAAAGAATAAGTAAGTGACCAAAAGACACACTTTTACTCTATAAAAGACACACGAAATATCACAGAGGCAGAGGTTTCCTGCACGTACTCTGAAGCATGGAGGAGCCTCTCCCCAGATCTGCATGCAGGTCTGTGGTTACTTCCTCGAGGATTGAGTGAAAGGATCCTAACGTATGTTCCATCACCAAATTGGAGTTGGTAAGATATATTGGTTTCCTAAATTGTATTACTTCTTCGCTAGCTGTAACTATAGGTACCTCAATTCACGCTGTATTATCTACTAGTAGGGTTTTTGGTTTTTTTTTTCTTTTGTTTCTATTTCATTTTGCGTAGTATATAGTTTGTTTAGTTCCTTACCTTGTTGTTTTCTTGTGTCTAATAAACAGTAATTCATTTTATATTAGACCTAATCGGCCCGTTATTAAAGAACTTGCGAACGAGACTGGGTTTTTGGGGTGCGGGCACCCCAATAAAAGTTGCTGCCTGCTGCTGAAGGCCTAGGCAAAGGCAGATTTAACTCAACCCCCGTCTCCCATTCGTAACAGCTGGAGAGGGCTGGTTATACTGGCAAGGACTGGTTGTACTGGTAAGGGCTCACAGTTGTCCTGGTGCTGCCTGCTTTCTTTACGTTGTGGTTATATCACCTACTGGAAAGTACAGTCAGCAAGGGACAGTTTTAGCACCACCACTGTCACTTCACAGGTAAAGCATGACAGTATTCAAGGAGAAATGAGGTCATTTTCTACCTTGGGTACAGTTTTCTTCCCCTTAAATGTTACAAAAAACAGGGAAAAAAGCTCTTTGTATGTCAGAGCATTCCCAGTGCTCTGACAGCAGGAAGACAGTTGTGTAAAACTACGGCAGGTAATGATGCATAAAATAAGCATATCAAAGCTGCTAGATTTTTAAATGATTTGCATAGCTGGGACTACCTGAACAAGGTATTTTATGAGTTTTCTGGGATGAGTCTGACCCCATGTTGGAGGTAGCACACAACATTTAGGTGCTGGGTTATGGCAGCACTGAAGTATCTAGATAAGACATGATGAATAAATATGGGTAGGGTTTATCTTTTCCTCCACATCCCCCAGCTTACCCCCACCAGAGATACTTGTTATCCATTGTATGATGCAAGTCCACAGGCAGCAGGGCTGACCCCTCGGCTTCCTCAGACCTCTGCAGAGCTGGGTAGAATGTGGCAGGACTGCTTACCTTCAGGCTCCTTTCGGAGTTAAAACAGTAAGTTGATCTATTAGGTATTGTTACTCTAGTAAAATCATTAAAGACAACATTTCACCATAGAGAATTCATTAAAATAGTGGGTGTATGAAAACATTTCAACACAAAAAGGTTTTGCTACCAAGTTCAGAGATCATGAATTGATGTGTTAGAACACAGCCTTGCTTTTATTTAATGCAACATTGTTTAATAAAGTCAGGAATCTCTATTTATTTTTACTTCATTTTTATCTTCTAGCATTTTACTAAAGCTTAATATCAAACTGCACAAAGTTGGTAAAGACTGGAGGTGAAAAGTTGTCAGACTCAGGCAGAGGATGCCCCCCAGGTGGAGCCCAGCCTACACTGCCCCACAAGGCACAGAGCTCTGCAGCCAGGAAGGCATGGAAGAACAAGGCGTGGCCAGGTGAGGGAAAGTGGCCAGGAACCGACAGAAGCCTGGGACAGAGCAGACAGGCAGCCTCTGGGAGCTGGAGCAGTGTGACTCGTCCCCAAGAGGGTGAGAAGAGGCTGGGTGGAGGGAGCTCTGCAATTTAGGAAGTCATTCAAGTTTGTTCTGCATTGACAGAAGTCAAAACCTGACCTGATAAGACGCAAGGTGGGGAATTTTCTTGCAAACCTCTAAAACTTTCTCCCTACTCAACTCCAGAGCTTTTTCCATTTTAAAATTCTTCTAGGTCACGATTTCACGAGGCCTGGCTTTTGCATTCAGAGCCCTCTTGGTGCTTATAAGGGCACTTGCTTTGAAAAATGGCCCTGCCAGGTCGTCTTTTTGGCTGCTTTCAAATCTTGTCACGGCATGGCTTAAATCAAGAAAATCTTCCCCTTTTCCCTTCCAAAGGGAGGAAAGTTATCAGCACAAGTGATTATTTGTATGAAACACTACACACACATGTAATTTGATATCAGGCAGATGGGAAAACCAAAAGCGTAGGGTATTGAGGCATCGATAATTAACAGCAGCTTAACAAGAGATTCCTCCCTCCTCTGGGACTCACATTTCTTTAGTTCGTAGTTTTCAGTTTTGACATTTGTCTGGTTTTGGATGGGACAGAGTCAATTTTTTTCACAGTGGCTGGTATGGGGCTGTGTTTTGGATGCGTGTGGAACACAGGGTTGATAATACAGAGATGTTTTTGTTAGTGCTGAGCAGGGCGTGCACAGGGCTTGGTGGGGCTTGGCTGCTGGCTGGGGTTAAAACACGACAGCAGAAGAGTTGTATGGCCATTCAGCATTGCAGAATGAGCAACTGCAAGGAGAAGTACTCCTGACACACTGCCTGGAGTATCTGGAGGGAATAGCAACTGAGTGGCTGCTATCCAGAACAAGAGGTTTCAAGCAGGTTTTGAAGTAGGAGCACTAAAACTTCCGCTTGACAAATCAGTGTGTCACAAAAGGCCACAGCGATGCTTTGAAATGAGATATGACAAGTTAAAACCTAAAGATGGATCAAAAAAGTACAGAAAGGAAAACCTCCTTTCACTTTGCAAATATAAATCCCCAGTGAATGACACCTTCTTAAAAAGCAGATACAAATCCATCCTGTGCTCCTCCCTCCCCATCTTCAACTGCTTGTGATTCAAGTGGAAAACCCCCTACTTCTATCAAACTCTGGGAGCTTTCTGGCATTACACTGCAGAGTAACCTTGTATTTTAGAGGGACTAAAGGGAACGAAACATCTTTGCATGCTCTCTGTGGCTTTCAAACAGATATAAAGAACTTGCATTTTATTTGAATATACTTCTCCAGGTTAGAGAGGCACCAAATGCATAATCTTGAGGCTGTCACCAGTAACTTGCTAGTTTTTAGAAATTCCCTGCTTATTTAGTCTTTCTGTAATATTAAAAAAAAAAAACCAAAAACCCAATAAAAAAACAAACTACAGAACAAACAAAACCATTTATTCAAGACAAATGTACCTTTTAGCTTTTTACCTTTCTTTACCAGAGAGTATTTTGGATGTTTAAGCAATATATTCCTCTGGCAAAGACATGACGAGAACACACCTGGACCCTTCCCAATCTGATTTCAAGCTTGTCAGCACCAGTCTAAAACAAGACAAGTAACCTGACACAGGATTACCCTGCATCAAGCTGGGCTTGGACAACACCATCTCTGAAGAATCTAGCCAGCCTAGATTTTTCTAGGATTTTAGTATGCATTGGGATGGTCAGGCCCCACTCAATGCAAATACCATGTTGACAAGGTGGTTATGGGACAGTATCTTCAGGGGGTTATTGGCAGTTAAAGGCATTGGTAATGATGTTCATGACTGCTATTGGATTTTTAGGCACTATAATCAGCCTTCTTATCTATTGAAAATCTGCCACGTGTTCAGCCATCAGCTTTCTGCTGGCAGCCCTGGTGTCTTTGACCCTATACTGTCCTGCAGCTACAGTTGTTGCAGTGAACTGGACCCTTGGGACTCATTTCTGCCTAAACTCAGCTATACTCTATTGATTATTTGTCTTGGAAGGAGTTGCCATCTGGATGATTAGCATGGACCATTTTCTAACCACCGTCTAGAGGCAAAGCTAGCTGAAATCCCACTGTGCTGGAGTCACAACTGGGTTTTGGGCTTCTTTTAATGCTTTCTGCATTACCTTTCCTCCACTGGATGGATGGATGGATGGATGGATGGATGGATGGATGGATGGATGGATGGATGGATGGATGGATGGATGAACGGACGGACGGACGGACGGACGGATGGAGAAATGCAAACCAGGGCTCTCCAGGGTGTATTTCCGGCTGGCTGAGCCAATAGTCATGCTTGTTACATTAGTTTTTCATTCCTTTCAGCATCATGCTGCACTCCAACACTTGCATCCCAAACACCCTCTGTCAGAGCATCCTGAGCACCCACTAATGTTCCCACAGCTTTTGCTTCAGCCAAAGGAACACCTGATAGGGCTACAGAAACCTTGTCAAGTACCCACAGACCTGAACTTCAAAACAAGAGCCCTTCCCTGTAGTTCCCACTGAGTTGGATTTTTGCCCTGCTGGATCCCCAGTTATGCTGTGCACACAACCTATCCTCAGCATCCAGGAGATGCCTGCAGCATTGCCAGTGCCTGCACTGCTTGGCAGAGTGAGGCTGGAGAGCAGCTGAATTAGGTCACACCTGCATGCCCTAAACACTGCCTTTCTGCAGCTCTCCTTCATATTCCTCTCTCACTCACCTTGGAGATCACACCAGTTTCCTTGGCTTAACACAGAGTCTTTACCAGCCCTTACCACCCTTCCTTTCCTGGGGTTTCCTTATCAGCAGGTGCTACAGCGCCAGTGCTACAGTGATGGCACTGGCCCCTCTTGCTGGAACTGGGGGTCCTTTGGCCCTGACACCAGGGCCATTAGTCCTGAGCAGTGAGGAGGAAGATGAGGAACACCGCTGCCTTCTGCAGAGTATGTAAGCACCAGCCTCACTGCCACACATCAGGGATCTGACCCCTCTGTCAGTCACCTTGATGAATCCTCTATTTACCACTAGAGAATCTTTTCCCTTCGCTTGGCCATTCACATTCCAGGGTTTATGTATCTATAAATACATGACAAACATCATTAAAAGTTTTTTTTTTTATTAAAAATCAACATATTTATACATTTGTACATTCCACATACTGCTGTGTATGTTCACCAATATAACCACCAAGTCCAAAAGCTTTAGCAGTACAGACTTCCATCTGAACAAATTTACTGCAGGGGAACTTCAGTTTTGCAATCAATCAGACATTACAGAATGTTATTAACTTCTTTTCTTCTTTTCCCTCAAAAATTAGCAGCACATTTAATTACCAGTGTTCACAAGGCATAAGCCCCAAAGTGTTGTACAGCAAGAGAAAAATTAATTAGCAAATATAGGCAATAGGAAGAGCGCTCACAGTGAAAATGTATTAGTTGCTGCCTGTTATGAACAGCAGGATGTTAATAAAACACTTAAGAGCCATGCTGAATAGATACTGCAGAAAACCTGGAAGAGTTATAAAATAAAAAATTACTTCTTGATAGAACTGTATAAAGCAAAATATTTTAATATCGTTCAGGACAGGAGTCCTGCGAAGAACAGATGTTGTTATAAAGACTCAGCAGTCAGGATAATGCTTGTGTGTTTAAACATGTAATAAAGTTCTCAGAAAACATACACATACTCCATCCCTACCACCACTTTTCCACAGCTCACATTAGTAAAGCTTCATGTGGCTGATGTAGTAAAATGACATTTTACTGAAGACAGATGTGCTCAGGAGTCCCCCAGACCTGTCATGGTTCATACCCATGCCAATTACGTGCTAGAAGAGTGACATTAATTAGCTAACAAAGGCTAGAAAGTTTATGGAGATTGGGAGCAGGGGGAGCAACCTGGATTCGTTTGCACGCCTGAGCCACCTCAGTATGGGCTGCCTGAAAGTAATTTCATAGGTACCCATGGTGTGCTCTGTGTAACACATCCCTAATGCTTATTTTCTGCTGGCTTTGACAATACTACAAGAATACTGATCTTAATGTGACAACTCACTTAAATAGAAGAAATGGATTATTTCTCATGAATGTACAGCTGTGAATCTTATTTCAAGCAGAGCGTCAGATTCTGAGCAATTTTTTCTCATTAGGATTTTCCCTCTTTTGAGTTAAAGAGGGGAAAACTGCGTATGATGACATACACACATCACAGGTAATTTTTATGTGCAGAAGTGTGGAGATACGACAGTGTAAAAGAAGGTTTAACAAGTGCTTTTTGTATGTACCATCAGCTGTAGCAGTGGATGGCAAAAAAACAGTCAGAGCTGCAATATTTCCATAACTGGAGGCTACATGTCAGACAAACGTGCTTTGATATCTTTAGAGGCATCAGTGTGAGAGACTAATCTCATTTATTATGTCCTGAATCACAGACACAGTGTCACATTTTAAAAAAAAAAATTAAAAAATCTGCACTTCTGTTTCAGTTTTCACACATACAAAGTTGGACGAGACTCATTGGAAAAAGTGAGAGAGATGAATTACAAATAATTTAGCAACAGCTAAATTAAGAAGAAATATTCTGGCAGAATATCCACTTTCCAAGGCCAGGCCCAAGCACCACATTCCCTAACTGGAGATAAAAAGATTGCATCAGACTTAAACTCCCAGAAAGAATTTAATTTCCAAACTAGAAGAATGGTAGAAAAATATTCCTCTTTCCTGCCTCTCCTTCACATATGCAGTCAGCAATTAATAACCAGATCTGGTTCTTTCCCTGTTCAGTCCCTCTGTGCTGCTGCAGCCACACCAGAACTTACCACAGTAGCAATGCTGGCCCAGGATTTCAGGTACATAAACCAAGAATGATCAAACTGACTGTGCCAAAACAAAAGATGGAAAGAACTCAGGTTCCCCAGAATGAAGCTGTCTTACCCAAGGGTTGCTGCAGTTATCCCACCTAAGGAAATTTGAATGTAGACCTTTCATAAACGTCCTGGTGACAAAGCACAGAACACTACTCACCACTCTGATGTGAGGTGACATCTCCTCTGGTCGAGAATTATCCCATTTGCTCATGTGCTGGACACAATGAGAAGAGCATGGTCCACCTGCCACCTCCCTGCTGCACTCTTGCTCTGCCTAAGCCTCACATGAGTTCTCTTCGCTTTTTCCTTTAGCTACCATGTGATTTACATATTCATTCATTCAAATGAGTTCTAGTATAAAACTTAACAAAGCAACAGGTAACAATGTATGAATCCAATATCAGTTTTTCCAGTCTACAATTTGGGGGGACTGGGCTAAAAAGTATTAGATGCTCCCAACTTAAATATTAATCACATTTTTGGTTACAAAAATGCTACCTTGCGTTATTCTGATTTCTGCATTTGTTCTCTATGTACAATTATTGGTTTTGCTGCATTTTAGCTGAAGTACACATCTGAAAAAAGATACTGACTATTTATACAGAATTGTTTAATCTTTTACAGACATACCTTTTCATGCAATAGCAACTGAGAACTTTTCTGAGGTCTGGAATGATACAATCTTTATTCCATTGCAACAGTAGTTCATCACTACCAAGTGGCTAGAACTAGTCTAAACCATGAGAGAGGTATCTTTTTAGTACCTCCTAATTAAATAGAACAAAAGAGCACACTGAAGATGCTGGCAGCAAAAGAACTTCTTATGAAATGCACACTAGTGTACACAAAAAGTTCATAGGGTCTTTGTAAAAATCACTTCCACTCTTATCAGCAAGTATTTTGAGAACAGGGGACTACAAAATTTTCTATATTATCAATGCCAGTATTATACACAATGTTCAAAACCTGTGATTCCAAGATAGAGAATCTGCTTATACCAGTGCCATAGCAGAATCACTCATACCAGAATTGAGTCAGAAATGCCCACACTTGACTTCTTTTTAAGTGCCTCTCACTAAATGTGGCTTAGACATCTTAGTACAAAGAACTACAAAATTCCTTACTCAGACTTTTAAAAATAAATAAAAAATTCAACACAACAGTTATACTTGCCTAATTTCAAAATCAGGAAAGATTCAAAGGTCTTTTGCTTTAAAGCTAGTACTCCCCACCTCAAGTACAGCTCTGGGACCCATAATAAAAGAAAGATGCTGAGTTGTTGGAACAAGTTGGGAATAAGGCCACAATGATGATTACAGGGCTGAAGCACCTCTCCTATGCAGACAGGCTGAGAGAGCTGGGGCTGTTCAGCCTGGAGAGAAGGCTCTGGGAAGACCTTATAGCACCTTCCAGTACCTGAAGAGAGCGACTTTGTACAGATGCATGTAGTGATAGGGCAAAGGGGAATGGCCTTAAGCTGACAGAGGGCAAGTTTAGACCAGATATCAGGAAGAAATTCATTACTGTGAGGGTGGTGAGGCACAGGTGCAGGTTGCTCAGAGAAGCTGGGGACACCCCATCCCTGGAAGCGGACAAGGCCAGGTTGGACAAGACTTTGAACAACCTGGTCTAGGGGAAGGTGCCCCTGCCGATCGCAGCAGGGCTGGAATCGATGATCTTTAAGGTCCCTTTCTCCCCAAACCATTGTATGTTTCTATGAGAAAGAGAAGGATATCTTTTTCCCCTGGATGAAGTCTGGTTGCCCCTTCTTGGAGGCAGCACTATACTTCGAAGGCAGCTTCCTAAGCCAGTGTTTCTGTACAAGGAAGCTGCATCTGGACAACACTCTGAGGCACATGGTGAGATTCTTGGGGTGTCCTGTGTGGGGCCAGGAGCTGGACACCATGATCCTGATGCATCCCTTCCAACTCGGCTCATTCTGTGATTCTAGAAAGGACCATGCAGACACTCCATTTTGCTGAAAGCCTCCACTGATTTGGAATTCTGAAACAGGGAGCAGCCATACTAGCTCAACTGCATGCTGGTCAGCAAGCTTGGCGTTTATTAGAGCTTTACAGAATTAAAAGAAATGCTTTCACTTTGAAATACTTAATTTTTATTTAAACCTTTTTAAACCATTTTTTAACCTATCTTGGGGGAAGCTGATTCTTTTAAATCAACTGCTTTAAAATGGTTAAATAGCAATGTGAATACAGATGAGGGCAGTTAAGTAAGGGATTTGTGTTATTTGAAAAACTTTAGTTTACAGAATATTTAATAGAATGTAACAAACCCAGTACCCCTGTAGTGCACTTTTGTAGATTTCTTACAATTTTATACCTTCTTTCTGTGGTTTTGATTGCACAAAGTCATCCATAAGCGCTAAAACATATTTGTGTGGACTTCCAACCTGCCTAAGTTATGTTTTAGCAAACACAGCACATAATCTGTACACTTACGTATCAGCTACATCTTAATCCTCCAAAGAAATGCTAGAATGATAAGATCAATTTATTCAACTGTATGTACAGCATATTTGCATATTAATAAATAAATCAATATTAAAGTTAGGGTCTCTTCCCCCATATAAAAGTGACTACAGTCTGACCAGAAACTTTTTTTTTTCTTCCAAGCTCACCTGTGTGATTGAGGCTATTGGATTCGACTCAATATGTTACAGTAACTGCAGGAGCAGAAACCTAACAGAGCAGTGCTTACATTTAAATTCCATATAGCAGGTGGACGGGAGGGAGGTACTAAAAAGTGCATCAAAAGCCAACGTTTTGTAGAGCAAAAAAAGTGAAATTCATAATGTGATCCTGGGGAAGAGAATCCAGCCCAAAAGAAGACATGCTGCAGCAAACACTAGAATCGATGCACATTTCTGTCTTCATACTAAGCTGCAAGATGCCAGTTCTTGTCCTATCACTCTTCAAGAATTCCAACTCCAATAGATGCCATTTTCCCCTCCACAAATTTATCAACATCACAGTGCGTGCAAAGTGACAATTCTTAAAATAACTGTTTGCCTTCACTCTGTAACATTTGTCCTCACTGTGAAGAAAAGGCTCCTTTTCTCTTAAGTGTTTATTCCTATACACAGAAGAGCCCATATTTGCACCTCTCCATGTCTGGTAGTGAATTTTCTTTTCTATCTACATTCATTAGAAATCAAAAAGATAAGTAGCAGTATTTCATATTTACTGGAAGTCTTCCCATTAACCCAAAAACTAGCTGTCCATCTTGATTTATACTTAAAGTAGCTGCACTTTTTTCTTTCCAGCCCACTTTCAATGGGGTATAAGTCATGGGAACTGTGGGAATATTTCAAGTCTGATTGCTGGAGCTGGGAGAGTGATGAGTCACATTGGAATTAAGATGTCTGTTCGCAGCACAGTGCATGTGGGCCATACTCCCATTCGGGTATCTTACAAACACAGGCTCGCAGAAAGGATTTTGGCACACCTGACACACCTTTTTGTCTGAGAGAAGAATCGGGGCTCCTCTTTGTTTAACCTAAAGAGAGGAGAAAAAAAATCCAAATGTGAATCTAAAAAGAAAGGAAGGGAAATGGTGAAGCATAATTGCAATTGTATGAAATGAATAAAACAAAAACAATTTTAAGGATCTGCTGTGACCTCTAAGCAACACTGCCCTAGCTAGGAATAGATGAAAGCTTCACAACTGAACTTACCATTAACAAAATCTACTAACAAGCTTCAATTAATACTAAGTGCTGGATAATTTCTTTAACAAATTTTGACAGGTGACTGTAAAAAAAGCGAATTGGAAATTTTGACACTTCCTCCTAGGGAAAGAAATGCTAACTCACACTTGTTAAAGCTTCTGCAAGAACTTTGTTAATCTGTAAATCCCAGATTCACTTCACTTCAGCCCAGAAGCTCACCGAGGTTATTCCCGTTTCAAGGCCTCCACTTTTCCTTTTGTTTTACAGAGAAAACCTACAGTTAATTTCAAATCTAGTAGTCACGGCAAAAAAAAAAAAAAAAAAACCCTAATAAATGCCAAAGACATGAAGACAACTTTTGTACTAATTCTTCAAACTTCTTTTGATTACTGTATATCAAAGGACTCAGCTGTAAAACGTCAAAGTACTTATTTTAAAACATCCCAGCAACCTACCTTCTCATGCTTGTAGATTAAGTTTTCAGCTTGTGCTAACCCAAGTGCCACCTGAGTCATTCTTTTTGTGTGAATGCTTTGTCTCACTGCTCCAGCCAGGAAGGGAGAGAGGAGCTGCACTGACCAACTGTCAGGCACCACCTGCAAAACCAGACCTGCATCAAATTCTGCAGCGTGGTTATTCAAGAGATCCACAGCAGCCATGACGAGTGCACAGTCCGAAGTGCCTGGTGTTAAATACACTGACAGCAGCATATGGAAAAGCCTCCGTCTGTACTGCACATCTCTGTTCTCAGAGTTCCATATACAGTATTCTTCAGCAGCATGGAAGTCCTTTAACTCATGGACAAGGATCTGCAAAGCCTTCTCATGTTCTTCTAGCTTCCCATATAAAATTGCACTTTCCATATGAAGGTCTGTGCCCTGGATTTTGTCTGTTAAATGAGAAACAAGGCAAAATTTGCTCAGTGGAGTAGACAATTGCACCCTCTCCCAGTCAGTGCAACTATAGAGAAGGCAGATGCTTGTAAGTACAGGAATGCCTGGATGTATGGAAATACACATCTAAAAAAAGAGCACCACAAAATATGGGACAAAGAAATGAGTAAAAATGGGTGTTAAACCACTGTCACAGACATCTTTTAAATTCTAGCAGACACTGCTACCATGTATAATAAACTGTAAGACAAAGCTGCAATATTTTTAACCTCTGGTTCTCCTAATATTATAGGAAGTCACAGAATAAAGTCCGTAAAAGACAATAAAAATCAAATAGTACTTCCCTTAGGAAAGGACATTACAAACCCTTAATCCAGTTTAAAGTTTAAGTGTCAGCAACAGGCAGATAGAGTGGCAAGTTCATCTGGCATGTCAAAATAAAGTAGAAAATCATCTAATTATTGTAAAGGTGATAAACATTTGGCATAGGCCTATGTAAAATACATAGAAATACAATGTTTTTCTCACCAAAATGTTTTGTTTATCAGGGTGGAACACACTAGCTTGCATTGATTTCACTTTCATGTAACTTAAGAATTGTCATGTAAGAAATCCTTTATTTTGGCGTACATGGATTTCAAGAGAATAATCAGTTTTGTAACTCTTGCCCTGAAAAATTTGTTTTAAAACTAACTAATAGACTAAAAAGAACAAGGGTTTCAATGACTGTGCTACTGCAAAAACTGTGCTACACTTGTACATTATCCATCATAAAACATTTTGCTGCCTGGAGAGGCAAGGAAACATTGGTAAATTATTTTAGTTGCTACTCAGCTATTTTTATTACCACATACACTGGATTTTTTCCACTGAATTTCAAAAAATCATTTCACACCTTTCAGTAACAATAACAAGTCACTTCCCTTTCATCCACTATTCCATCCTTCCTCTCATTCTTCAGCTGTAATCCTCCATACTAGAGAGGATTTAAACACTTGGCTTGCTTAATTGCATGTATGTTTGCATTGCAGTGGATGAAACATTAAAAATTAACCATCATAAGCATTAACCAAGGAAAAGATTTAGCTCAACTGTTGCTTGCCTTATACCAACAGTACGATCTGTGTTGTACTTTTCACTTTAAAAAGATGCTCATATTTTTATTTAACATGAACCTCAAAGTGGATTTCAGGGTTATGAATAACAAACAAGACCCTGGCAATTAGATTCCTCAAAGTTTCACTTCCATTCACTAGAAACAGGCTGCTTGAAAAATAAACTTGTAGGTCTTTCATTTGCAAAACATCATCATAAGTTACATGCTCATCATTACAAAGAAGGTGACTACTAAGAAAACTGTGTGCAGGTATTTGTTCTGGCCAGGTGGTATTCTGTCTCTGGTGCAGTGGCAAACATACCATTGGAGCTATGGAGACCAAGGACAACACTAACAGATTTGCTTCCTAAATTAACCTGTGTCTGTTAGAAATACAGCCTATGAAACAAACACACACAGAAACCTCAGATCTTTTACTTTTCTATCCTTGCAAGGACTATTATTTTGTTGCCAGCTGGAAATAACATACAGGATTTATAACAGACAACATGCAACCTACCCAAAATAAAGCGAATTCTATAAAGATCAGATTTCTGAAGCAGACTGCGCAGTTTCAACAGCAATTCAGTTGTTTCTGTACAATTATCTGTGGTCACGGATTTTAGCTGAAGTATTGCCTCCAAGTACAAGACAGCTAGATGAGTATGGTACTTTTCTTTCTACAGATGAATAGAACAATGTTAGCTCAGTTTAAAAAGACAGCCGTTTCTCCCCAGCAACAACAGTGATGAATATTTACTTAATTGCATAGAAATATGTTTTAACTTATTTTATTTGAATTAATCACAAAGTTTTCTGTCCATGCAGATAGACAACTTAATTTAGAGTAGCCTCACAAATGACATTGTAAATATAGGATTCCTCATATTCAGGTATGTTCTTTGACCGTTTCTATTTCTGCAAGAAAATCTGACCAAGCCACCAGAGGTGAACAAGCACTCTGAAGGCCCGGTGTTTTTTTTTGTTATCCACTATTTGATATTCATCAAAACAAGCTGATGATTTGACTGTTTTAAACATTCTCACTAAATCATTCACAATAATCTAGTAATTTTTAAAGACCAAATTGATTTATAACCCAGCCTTTACAAGCAGGTAGATTTAATTATAAATTATTTTCATTATTAATACTGTACAAGGCACTGTGTTTAACTCAGAAAGTTTGTTTGGAAATATCCATGACATCAAACACTAGTACGTTCATCAGTCACGGTGTAAACACACTTACAATACCAAAAAATGGAAACCACTGATCTGATGCGTATTTGAAGAACGTGAATTAGTGCACTGCCCATCAGTTCTGCAGAGTTCTTTCACAATTCATTTCCTTGCTTTATTTCCAGGTTAAAGTAACTTCTCCTGTGCTTAAAATGTCTCATATCCAAATATAACATTTGGCTGCTTTTGTATTGAGCTAAAACCCCCAAAGGTATACACTGTCACTTAGGACTTGTGAATGCATCTTTTAGGCATTCAATATCAAGAGTGGTTTGGAATTCTAGTGAGGAGTGCATGGTTTAATTTGATTGTTAATTGTTTAAATCTCTTCAGAAAGACAGAATAAAACATTCTTACTTGTAAAACACTGAATTAGTAATTTTAATATATTGCTGCCACAGTGCAACACCACCTGTTGTTGATCATTTTTCTGTGATCTTACCAGAAAAAGGTTTAAGCCTCATCAGTGAAATAGAAATGTATGCAATACCCAGATGTAAAAAAAAAAAAAAACCCTAAAGTCTGAGGGGACATAAGCAACTGTCCTGCCATCACAACTGTTAAAAATTTCAAAATAATGAAGTTATCCACTCCTCATCTTTTACTTTAATCTTAAAAACAATCCCACCCTACTCTGAGTATATTTGAATGACTTCGTATTATACCTCTTTCTGCCTTTTTTCAGGCTTGTTGATCATAACCTGCATTCTGAATCCTATGCCTTTTAACATTGTCACAGAGCTCACCTCTATTTTTCTTTCCAGTACTAGATGTTCTAGATATCTGACACGTGCTTTAGGATATTTGTTAAGACAACTGATGATATCATCTGAATTAATGTTGTTTTTCTCCTGTTCTTCCAAAGGCCTTTTAGTGAAAATCTGTACGCCAACCTAGAAAGAGTTAATTGCATTTAGGAACATAATGGCAACCATTTTATTAAATAAATACTTAAAATGAAAAAGGAATACCACTATTGTTAATACATTATTCAGGAAGATAAATACAAAACCCTGCTCAGCACCACAGGATTACACTACTCTGTGCTTATCGTGATCTCACCCACTCCTATCTGCATTACCTCAATTTGTAGTCTGTACATTGTCCAGCCTATAAACCTTGGCTTGGGCACAACTTCCACAAAAAGTATTCAATGGATTTGCACAACAGAACAAGAGACTTCAGCCTTTGCAGCAGGAAAGCTCAAATTAGAGAGCAAAATGTTCTAAGCTCTTTTATGTGTGATGATATAGGCAGAGCAAGAGACTTTCGTAATTACCACACCAAAAGTTTAGAAATCTACCATTGCACAAAATAGCTAAGCTTAAATTAATATAAATCAGGCAGTAACAAGTTCCAACAGCACAGACTGTCTGATACAGCATCAAACATCCCACTTAACAGCACACCATAGTAATAGATGTCACAAATTTTTTTTAAATTTTGGCAGATTAAGTAAATTCTTCTAGCAATGAAATTTTGTTTTGAATGGAGGCTATTTATTCCATATCGTGGTGTACACAGATACCACCCATCCCCCTTAAAATAAGAAGCCGCAGCAGCAGCTAACTTGTCAGGTGATTTATTTAAGATTTGAAAAATATCTAACTCAATATGAAGAAAACAGATGACATGCTGTGTTTTTCATGCCCTAAACTTTGTTTACAGAATAAAAAGAGGCAACTATCACTAGCACTTGCTAATAGAGGGACTTGGAAGAATTGAGAAACCTGGAACTTTTTATCTGCTTATCACTATTTAACTGGCATTAAATATGCTACAAAAGGTCCAAACAGCTATCAAAAAAGCCAGCATAACAGAAAACCCAAACACCACTGCAGGGAAATACTGATGTTTTGTGAAAAGTGTATCAATCACAAACCTCTTCATTTTTTTGTAAAATCCATTCAGAGTACTTCCACACTAAGTCTTGGTCTGAGCAGAATGTAAGGAAGTCTACTATGTACTCATAGAGATCTGAACGTGTAGAATCTTGAATGTCTCCATCAACTATCTTCACCCACAACTGCAACAAAAACACACATATTAAAGTGCTTAAAACACGTACTAGCTCTTCCTCAAAATTTATGTGAGCTACGAAAAGACTTAGTACAAGACTTGTGTAATTAGAAAGAGTTGACAGGAACACCAACTGCAAGGAACATCACTGGTCACTCATTTTTACCATCACACCCTTCTCTTGCACCTGCCATATTCACCCAATTCAGACCCCATATCATGTGGGCTCTCATTCTGAGAATGACTAAAGGAGGTACACTCATCATAAAGAAAGTTTATATTAAGAGTCCTTTTCTCCAATGCATGGTATATTTTTCATGCTATGCATGCAAGATTAAAAGCAAATTATACAAACTATTTAGAAGAAAAACTGGTTTTCTGCTTGTCTTTAATTTTGACTGAAGAGCTACAAGTACCACATGATATTATTTTTACATACACTGTAATTGGAATTAAAATGTGTCACACCTAGCAGACCAGTTTAGCAATAGACCTTGTTCTTTGCAGCATCAAGATTCTTCAAAATTTCTTGCACATGACAAATGTGCATACTGTTTGTGTTGCCCTTACTGGTTTTCTACTCAGGCCATTATTATTATTTATGTAACTGACCTGAATGCATCTGATGGAGTCACTGTGATTAATGTGCTCAAAAAGCCACACAATAGGGCAAACCTAAGATACTGGATATGGTCTGCGACACACGTTATATACTCATCAAGAAAATGTTAATTTCTCTAGATGAAGTTTTCCAGACAGGAACAACAGAATTATCAGTCTGCAGTGTACAGGACACTGCTAGTATTAGTGACAACAGATGGAAGGTGCCCAAAGAGATCGCTAACCCAGCTGAAAGCCACAGATCTTGCAGAATGTGTTCACTCTTCATCATCAGATAAGGAAACAAACTCTCAGTTGCTGTCAGTATCTGCCATGAGATTACAATGCTGTTATGCTGTGTGTATATAGATCAACCAGCACAGGGCATGCTCCTGCAGTGCCATAAATATATTTTAAAATGATTGTTTGATTATTTTAGCACTTCTGTCCATCTTTTAGGAGTACAAACATATGTTCTGGTATGTACAGTTTTGCTTTAAAAAATAGCATACAAGCATCTAAATAGCTGTCAACTTCAGTAAGCTCTTCAGACTTTTCACATCCAGCATATTATTCAAGGAAATCTTAGTATAAGTTTCAAGTTTCTCATATACACACATACACATATACACATCACAACTTTCCAAAGAGATAAATTAAGACCTCAAATTTTTATCTCAGAGCTAAAACAGTATTTTGGAATGGTTTACAGATGACACTAAAAGCTTTATTCTAACCTGAAGTGCTGCAGCGTCCTGACCGTTGTAGTGATACAGGAGACCAAGTGCAAAATACCTGTGAAGAAAGAGAAAATAATATTAAAATTGCTAGAACTTTCCTACTAATTTCATTATGGACTGATTAGCACAGAGTACAACAAATAATGGCTTACAATGACATGTACACGGCCATGTCTACACTTGAACAAGCCTCTCTGTAGGCTGTTTTTATGAATCAAAGAAGTTCTTCCCTAAAAGTGTATCTCTGTCATGCCTGTCCCCAAGACAGTTCCTAGTTCCTAGATCCAACTTACACAAAGTATGTGCCCAATTAGAGATGCTTCCCATGTCATTCTGTCAATTTTATGTACAGACTTAACATACACTTCCAAGCAACTATTCCTCCAATAGTTCATCAGCTGTCATGAAATAAAATTTTTTTATGTGTTTATTTAAAACTCTGTTTTACTATCAGAAACTTTTTTCTTTACTGTGGCATGAAGTCAAGTCAGGCAAAGAAGAGCTTTGTATAGCGCCATTACAGGGTGTTTTTTGTGTACTCTAAGAAAAATACAGCCAAGTTCTCTAATGGCTGTCCTCACAGAACAATGTTCTAACATTCATTCAATTCACATTTGCAAAAGTTTGCCACGCAAACCACACTTACCAAAAAGTTTTAACAAAATACCTGAAATAAATGAAATTACCCTAAATATAACTAAAATAACCTCTAAATACAATTAAAGACTCTGCCTCACCACTGCAGTGGCTACAACTACACCACACAGTTTAAAACTCGATATGAAAACCAAGACAGACACACTACCTAACACTGGAGTTAGTATTTTACACATTTACTATCTAATGTTTCCTGCTTAATGAGAGTCAATTCTCTGCCTGCTGGCATTTCTGCTTTGAAGTCATTTGCAGTCATCTTAAGAAACGTCCTTTTGGTCAATCAGTGGAACACAGGAAGTTTGTGATTCAGAAATAAGAGCTCCATCCCTGAATAAGCAACTACAATTTTGAAGCCGCTAGCTGGTTGATCGTTCCTACCTAAGGTAGTGCATGCTTTAAGGCATCTTTTCATTCTGTCTGCGTACAACCACTGCAGCCAATCAACTCTTCCATTATCCCAAAGGCAAACAATTAATTTTTTTATTCCAAACTTGTACCAATTCTTTAGTTTTGTGTTGGATACTGAAACTTTCATAGATAACTCTGCATTTACCAGTATAAGACAGAATGGATTTCCTTTACCTTAGACTGTCAATTAGTAGCTTTTCACCAATAATTTTAAATGCTAATAATGTTAATTAAGACTGAGTTGTCTTTTGGACAAGTATAAGCACAAAAACTACAAGTATTCGAACACATTGCTCTAGAAGCTAAGAGCATCTAAGACAATTTTCCTTCTGGTCTCAAAGGTGCATTAATGAAAAAAATCCACTCACTTTTTGTGTTTTTCCAGCCAGGCAGCACTATCTGTTAAAAGACAGAAGTTCTCAGAAACTAGGAGATCCAGTAGGCTTTCATGATTTGCCTCTGCATACAGCTTGAGTAACGCTGTGTCGATATCCTCCTTGTAGCCATTTGCAACCTCAGTGCTGCGGACTTCATTCAAGTAACTCATGAGGAATCGCTTGCATTTTGTCATCTTCTCCTGGTCCCCTTGGGTCAGCTGGTTCAGGTCCGCGTACTCATGCAGAGGGGGATGAGACCGGATAAATGAAGAGGAAGTAGGCAACAGGAAGGGGTAGAGAGAGATCAGCTCCCGGACATCAAGCTGGCCGCTTCTGCAATTACAGTGTCAAACTAGATGAAGCAAAAAGAAAGAAAAAGTATACATAGGCACAAAAAAAAAAAATGTGTGCTCACATATGCTTAGAGTCAGGACACTAACACATAGTCAGTTTCTGGAATAGTTTTCGCTATTTCTTTATTTATCATTCTTTTTCCTCCTCTAGACATTGAGAGCTCTGAGAATTTGGAGACTGCTCAGCCTTTTGATTTTGACCTTCCAAAACTGTTTTCTGGTATATACAAAACCAGCTGAACAGTCCTACAGCAGTCCTAGGACTTCATCCATACATTATGGGAGCTAGTCGTTTGATGGCAGGAAAAAAAAAAAAATAGAGACAGTGAACCCTTTAATGCAAGCCACAAAAGACTGTGACAAGTGTAATTTGGTAGAAAACAACAACTTCCTATACAAAACTAAAGCTTTCAAAATGTGTTTGGATGACGAAAACATTCTCCCTGAAATGCACCAGATTCCTCATTTGGCTCTCTTCTTACAGAAGTTTTGTAAACAAACCACAGATACTGATTATGCATCCATTTAACCATTAAGTCTGTTGTACAGGCAGAAGCCTTGGGTGTAAATCTATGGAGGCTGCTGTGGAGTGGCTGTTCCACTTCAGGTGTGAAGGACAACCTATACATTTATTCAGCAGCAAGCTGCAACATAGATATGCCACACAAAATAGTTTTCTTTCAGCCTAGACTGAAATTCCTCAAGAATGCATGCTGTGACAGAAGAATTTTTTTTTTTTATACACCTGGCAGCATAGCCAGAGTGAACTCTCTTTCCAGGCCTTGCTTTAGAAGAACAGCAAGACACCAGAATTTATATTTTATAGTATTTTATTTCATTTTCAAAATTTTTATTCAGAATTAATTTTTAACAATTAACATTCCTGAAATTAAGGAAATACTGTTGCTGAGAAAAAAATAAACCAAAATGAACTTGACAGTTCTCTAAAAGAAACCCTGTTTAGTTATTTTGTTACACATAAAATTTTTGAAAAAGAATTCTTATCTACCTGGTGATCAGCAAACTCAAAGACTTTTTCTTCATAACCTTGATTGGAATGAATTCCATAAAGAAACATACGATAATGCAGAAATAGAGAAGAAGCCGATTTCTACAGGCAATAAAGTGTGAAAGACCCTCATAAACAGGCTCATCCCTTCACTGTGGGCATGCCCTGCATCCTTCACTTCTTACCAGAGACACAATTCCAAAACCATCCAGGAAATACGAACTAGTAGGAACCATCACCATGACAATCCCTATTTAGAACTTTTCTTTCTAGTTAATACAGTCCTTTGGCTACAAAAATCTATACCAGAAGAAGAAAATTCTGGGAGACAGAAGCAACAGCAAATGTAAAAGCAGCATCCTCTCTTCCAGAACCTAATGACTACAAAGTACAGGAGTAGCAACACAGGCAATAGAGAACCACAACAGACAAAAATCTCAGCACAGGAAGCCTTCCCATGAGGAAAAGTTTGAACAGCAGGTTTTCCCAATTCACACACAGAACTCCTACTAACTAAAATGCACCTCTACACCAGAAAGGCCCACCTCTAAATGAGGATAAAGCGTTCAGGTCTACTTCACAGATTTCTGCAGCTGAAATTTCTTTTAATCCCTCTTTTCAGACTTGGTGTTTACCTTTGAAATTCTTAGATCTACATTATGAAAAGAGGCAGAACAACCAAGAAGTAGCAAGCTGTGTCAGTGGCATGACCTGATGGTTCCAAGAATATTTGAGTTTTCAGTATGAACTCATTACAGTAACCTAACTGCAGGTTTTGCTACTGCAACTACTCTGAAATTTTAAGTCCTGAGAACCACCAGATTAAATATATTATATGAGATGCATTACACTAGAATATTAACCTCAGCTGAAAAAAGAATAAATTTTATTCCCTCCAAGGTTATTTCCTTATTCTTTTTAGAACAAAAGCTAACCTGCAACTTGAATAATATCCACAGGCTACTCAAAATTTGTGCAGAAACAAGGAGTGTTAATAAATCCAGAAAAATTCAAGTATAAATATCGGTTCCCTTGCCAGCTATGCAGTCAAGTATTTGGAGATGGCCTAAGCTTGAGTTGGAGACTATGACCATTGAGATGGATGAAGCTAAAAACCACTATATTTAATATGCCACTTTTAATAAGTTTAGTAAGTTTAAAAAAAACTTCTACACTAGCTTCTGTGTCCTTTCCTTACCATTTAAGTTTTCCTAGATGAAGAAGTAGTCAGCTACTGTACCTCTGACTTCACAGATTCTGGCCTCAATGATGATCTGTTTCCAAAAGGAGAATCAGCTTTCAAATCAGGATAGCCCAAAGCCTGGGCTGTGAATCACATGTAGTTCTCTCAGCAGGTCTGACTCAAGCTCAGTTGTACAGTTTTGCTCTCCCCACAGGAGTGGTAAGTAGCAACCGAGCAGCCTCCTTAAAAGCACCACATCATCCACAAGATTCTCCAGAAAAACACCAAATACTGAACAATGAGCCCACCCGCACGAATGGCTAACATTCAGCTCAAGGCTTATGGATTTGTGGATATCTTGTGCATCTTTCCATCACATCTGGACACAACCATCTTAGAGCAGCTACAAAGGACCTCATCTCTTTTGAAAAATATGTCTGACCCTTCAGCTTCTAGCATCTCAGGCTCAGCAAAATACAGACAGGAATTTCTGACACAGTAGAAAACAAACTCTTACGTTAAGACATCAGTGCTGTGAGGCAACTTCCCTTCAATCAATTCTGCACTAGTTCTCTTTGGGCTTCATATATACAAATAATGCAACAGGCAGAATCTACAAGTTTGCAGGAAACTGAGGTCTAAATTCAGACCCTGTCTACAGATATCAAGAGATGCCAAAGTAACCTGCAGTGTTGGCTGTTTTGCCTAAATCCCACTAGCTGTATTGGAAGCTCATATTCTTGAATCATGTTTAAGATGCAAATCCCACATCATTTCTACTTTTTATTTCTCCAGGTATATAGGCACCAGCAATTTTTTTAACCTTTTCAGTGTAGGAGAGACTTATATCTAAAGTCTCTCTGTAGACTTTCCCAGGTGAGAAACACTGTGTAAAGAGTTAACATTTTTATTTGTTAAAAAGAGCAAAGTTTAGAAAAGTTCCAGTATCGGGGCTGAAGGCAAGCAATATCTAACCAGTAAACATCGAAGCGAACTGGTTTCACTGTGACAGCTGCCAAACATTTCAGTAACGCATCTAGAATTCAGCAAATGACCTCCTAAATCACTGTTTGGTGTAACTGTAATGATAGCAATGTGAAATAGCATAACTATAAATCACAACTACATAACACTATCACAGCTCTGTTATTGCTTGTAACAGAATTTGTCAGATCAAAGAAGCCCTACTGGTACTTCTCACTCAGTTTTAAGGTTAATGGATCTAGCTGAAGAAAATTATCCTCCTTTTGTTGAACTATTTGAGTTTCAATAAAGCTACCACTTTCTCCCTTTCTGTCAGCCTTCTTCCATATTCAGAGGCATCAGCATTAACCACAAGGAATTTGGCAAATTATTCCTCTTGAAAGTTTCAGTCTTTAAGAACTATGAATTTAAGCATAAGATATAACTGTTTCTTGACAAGGTTATCCAAGAAGAGTAATAATGCAAGAAGATGAAGACCTTTTGTCCAATGTAATTCCCCTTGCTAACGTGTAACTGTCAGATGTTTTCCAAGTAGTAAGACAGTCTCACTTCATCTTTAGCCAGAAGCAGGCCTGTGTACCACACCAAAATCTCTGAGGTACTGTTGCTACCCTGTTTCACTGCTTAAATCTGTCTTTTTCTCAGCTAGGTACCAAATTTCCCTTTGACATTAAAACTGAAGTTATTTCTAAGACAAGGTTGAAACATCTGCAGAGCAACACACCAGGATGGGAGGAAGTGTTTCCATAGACTCCGCTATCTTTCTCATTTTTCCTCTGAGCATCAATTAAGTTTAAAATGAACAAGATCGATTGAGACTGTATCAGGGCACACTCAGATATTACTCTAACCGAGTGTGCCCACCAGGGCTCAAAATCAATGCACCTGAATTCCATAACAACTTTTTTCAGAGTCACCAGAATACTCTGCTTAGCTTACGCATGGCTGGACAGAAGAAAAGCACAGAAACTTATTCTGGCTTTCTTCACTGAGCAGGCATCAGCAATTCATGAACTGTTGTTCTGCTTTGGAGTTGCAGCTTTTAGAGGAAGGGAACACCCTGGCATGCTGACTCAGCTACAAAACTTGTGGCTGGACAGCACATTTTCTCGTGAAACATGTTTGTTTCTACAGAGGAGCTTCCAAAATCTTATTAATTAAAGCTTATTCATCAGATGGACTGATAGTTGGATGGAGAATGCATAACCGATCTTTGCTCCTTCCACAAGGTGGTGGAACTCCCCACAGCATACATTTCCCTCTTTTCATTGCTCTTAAAATAGTCTTAACTATGTACAGCTTGTACTTCTACTTCAGATACACAACCCAGGGGTCAGATACACAGGTGTCTGGAAGATTATAAGGGTGGAGAAAGACTGCAAGTTGCTCACTAATGACAAAAATTACTAGGGGATAGAGAAAGTGGTTGCGGCCAGAACAAATTGTCACTAAATGCTGTTCAGACCTTTCCTGTCATTCCCTTATCTTCACACAGTGTACACTGCTCATCCAAGCCCAGTGTCTCCCATTATACTGGTGAGCAGAAGGCAAAATGGAAAAGTCCCTCACCAGTAGCAATATTCCTCAAAGCTCTTCTTTCCTCAATGCATTTCCATAAATCAAGGACAACTTCTTTTCCTACACTGTAAATACGATTACGATATACTGAAAATTGTCTAACCTTAATTCTATTCCATAGACTCTAAACTGATTTAAGGTGAATTTCAGCAGATAACAAGGAGAGTTATTTTATGTGGTCAGCATGCATTCCACTAACTAAAGAGAGTGCTGCAACACAGAATGAGGCATGGCCAGTAGAAATGAAATTATCAGGTAGAATAAAGATAACAAGCAGCATTTTCTGAATGAAAGTGCAATATCAAGGTCAATTTATAAACAAGTGACTGCTGAAATGGCTAAATCAGCAAGGTTAGTACAGACTTCAAGAACAAATCCATCTTCTGGAAAAGGTCTAGCAGAACAAGTGTTAAAGCAAATTCAGTATCAGCATTCTCATAAAAATCAGTGCAATTGTGTCAATAATATTTAAATTGTAGCTAATACTTAAATTATACCTTTTGTTAAAAGTATTAAAAAAAAAGAACAGAGCAATGTTGATGTTGTAAAACACAGCACAGACTCTATAATAAAGCCTTGTCCTTCAAGGGCATAAAGTAAAAAAATGTCCATACATACAACACTCAAATTCTTAATGCTACTATATGTTAACCTCCAAAAACAAATCAGTTGCATTAACTCTTCAGTGATAAAGTTGTTCCAATGTTACTCTGTTCTTAACCCCAACAAAACCATTTTATTAAAGTGAACTCACATCAAAAAAACATTCAAGCAACTAAGTTATTCAAACCAAGAACACTAACTCCTTATTCAAAGAAGGTAAATTATTAAATTTCTTGTCACACAATTACCTGAAGAGTTCTTTTGCTTCAAGGAACTGAAGCTGTGCAAACTGTATAAAGCCTGCTTGCTGCAGGATTCGTTTGTACATTACCTATAAAAAAGAAGGGGGGGGAAAGGTTTATTATATTTGTATTTATGTAGTGCTAGTTACTACCGCAATAGCTACCTGCCAATAAACTACCAAACACATGATCTTCAACCACACCTGTCAAGTCACAAGTAAATTAACCTTGATCCTCTACATTTTAAATTATGTACCTGAATAGATTGAATCTGCTGCCCAAACTCAGTTTCTTACACAAATATATGAACACAACACCACACACAAGTACTTACTACAAGCAAAGTCAACAAACAGCAAGTTTAAGTTTTCTTGTTCAAATAATGACTTATCTGACATCACACTGACTTGCCTGAAGTTTTCTCGAGTTATTTGCAAACATAAAAGCCAATGGTTATATTTGAAGTTCCCCATGATTCAGAAAGCGCAAAAAATAAAGATGGTCCCACTTGACCCCACACAGCCACTTCCTTCCTGTCTTATCTCTCTTGTGCAGCAACCTTACTGGCAATTCTTATAGCCTCATTCCCAGCTGATGGCCATATTTTTGACTTTCTGCCAGTTTTGTTATTTTGATATTTTTTTAAATAAAAATACTTCCAAAGCAGTTCAACCCATCCAATATGCAGTACGTTGTGCAATGTACCATAAAAATTCGGTTAAAAACCAAGTAAACCATATGGAAAGCCATTTGCTATCAAGCTTTACTGTTAAGGTCACACCTAGACAGAAAATGTTTAAAAGAAGCTCAGTAGAAAGAGAACACAAAAGCTACTTTAAATGATAGGTAGTTATTAAATCAGAATGGTCAACCAACTACCAATTCCAAGATTAAATGAAATCCTTGTGCTCAGAATATTTCCAACAGCAACAGGGAAGTACTAAAAGCATGGAACTTACATTGTGCTCTGCAGAGCATTCCCGTTTGTGAGAACACTGTATTTTGGCACATACACCTAGCTACCTTCACATGTCCTCAGTATTTCCCTTCAACTTGCTCATGAATACACAGCTTTCTAAAGTTTCACACTGTACTTGAAGGTTGTTACTAATATCAGACTTAAAAAAAGATTTCAATGAAAATACCCAGAGAAACCACAATACAATAGGAACATATTCCTGGCAGGAATTGTTGAAGAACACCAGGCTTCAAGTACACTGGATTGATACTCTAACTGATGATTTTTCACCTTGATTAAAGGTTATGTATTAACCAACAGAAAAGCTTGGCTTCAGTCCATTTAGTCTGTGTATGCTTCGTTTGTCTAAAACTAATGGTCTGTCTTATGGAAACACATAATCTCTGTTGTTAGCAAGTCACTAAAATGATTTGTAAAGTGGGACTTTTCTTGCCTCCCCAGTGTATAGAAGAAAAGGGGAAACAGAGAGAAATGTTATAAGGCACACTTTATCAGACAAATATAACAATATAAAATAAAATTAACAATATTACATGACATCTTTATATTAACTAATGCTTTACATTCAAGTGTAATAATTAAACATACAGTTAAATAAAGCTAAAAGAGAATTCAATTACAATTACAAAGTAAAACTTCTTTAGGTGATTAACTCACAAAACAGCCAAAATATTTTGGATTTCTGACAGTGTTATTACATCAATAGACAGTAATCTGTGAACTGATGAATACACACCTGGTCACATTCCTAAGGACACTGCTGAAGGACTTCAATCTGCAAATATTTGCATCTCGTGGCAGCAGAATAACTTTAAAATCCAGCCTGATTTTCCAGGGTAAGTCTTCTTAGCCTGCTGACTAGTATCATAAGTAGCTAGGCTGGGATTTTTTCACCCCCCAAAGCCTGCTTTCAACTTTTGCAATGGAGTGATCACTAAAATTTACATATTTAGTCAATCATGATATTTTAATAAAGTTTGAATTAATCTGAGACACTGAAAGCACTGCTTTAATTACAGAGCATAGTCTGTACAGCATCTTTTTAACAAAAAGTTGAAAAGAGCTCATTGATAGTGTAACTATAGGCTGAAGGAACCAGTTTTAAATTTGAACCGATAAAGTGGTATTCACTTTCATTTAAATGTTGACATATCTTCAATTCTTCCTTAAAGACATGCAACAAAAAGTTGTAGAATATCTACTGACAGACACTTTCTGAACTTTTTAAAGATGCAATGATGAGACAGGCAGTATCCAGGTAAACTTTTGGCTGACAAAAAAACCACTAGATAATAAATGTCCTAGGGTAAAGATTATGGAAGAAAACAGACTAGACTATAGAAAATCCAATATTCCTTTTCTCACAGATTTTTAAGAATGGGCTAGACCCACATGTCAAACACACACAGGTAACTTCTGGTTATGATAGAAAAACACCTTTAATTCTTCCAGATCTGTTTGTCAGAATACTACAACAGCCTTCTTTTTAAAAGATACTAAGCTACACCCCGTCAAAATTCAACACGTTGTTTAGTCTTTTATAATTTCTGAGGAACCACCATAGAACTTCAATTCTTTAAGCAAATTCTGCACTGTTGACTGAATTCACATGAAAAAACACTAGCTACAAACACATAAGTTTTGTGTTAATTCATATCTGAAAAAGCAATAGGAAACAGAAAGATGACTGCTGAAGCTGCAATTGCTGTAGCTAAGCCTTACTTCTCTCAACTACTAAAAAAAAAACCTTTCCAAAATGGTGAGAATTACCAACTACATTGTCCAAAAGAATTTTTCTAGAAAGTCACTTTGTCTTTTGGTCAGATTTGGGTGCAGTTCATATGATTTTGAAAATAAAAAGACTTAGGAAGAAAAAAAAAAAAGAAAAGATATACCTATGCAAGATGTGTGTCAATCTAACCAAGGTCTTCACTACCATCAACCATGATTTCTGCAAACATCAGCTGTCCTGAAAAATTAATAAGTAGTATTCAGTCATTTCATGGTAGCATGGTAGAAAGGCCTTTGTATTCGTCTATCAAAAATGATATCCAGCAAAGTCATTGCCCTGGAACACTTTTGCTTAGCGTTTTTACCTAGCAGGAATTCCTGATGCTCAAAACCAAAGAAATTTTCCTCTGATAACGGCAGAGCTAAATTTGCAGTCTGCAGGGACCACCAGTTAAATAACAGGTTAGAGCTACTAAAGCATGACCTGCTACTTTCCAATAACTAAATATTGACTGTACAAATAATTCTGAGAGTACGGTACTTCATTGTTGCTATTCTACCATCATTCTGCATTGCCAGCATATATGTATATATTTATGCTGATATACAGAGGGAGAGCATGCACCTACGTATGCATCAATGACAAAGTACTGAACTGCAGGGAAAAAACCTCCATGCCCTCAAGATCTGCCCTACAGTGCCCTGACTGAGTTCAAGTCACTCATGAGATGGCATCAGCCATTGCAAACTGCAGAGCCAAAGCATCATGTGACAAACAGAACACTATACTTCATGAACCAGACACTAATAACCACTATTATGTATGGATAAATTATAGTGGCTGGATCAAGTGCCTTAATGTCAACCCTATGCACTCCTTCCTACTGCTTGCCCAAATTGCAAAATAAGGCCTCTAAAGTGTCAGCTGCTCAGGATTCAGTAATGCTTGCAAATTAGGTAGCGGAAGATATCTATTAGAAGATACCTATTATCTAACAGGTATCTATTATCTGAAGATAACTCTCAGAAAGAAGTTAGAAATGAGTGACTGTGTGATCAGGTAAAGTATGCCAAAGAAATGTTGCAAAAAAAATTTGTAAGGCATTTAATTTGGTTTAGGTCCAACAGATTTATGCTACACAAGACTACAGTAAAAGAAAGTCTGATGTGCCTGTAACAAACCTGTAATGACAACACCAGGCATGAGAGTTACCTTAGAAATCAAACTCAACACATTACATTTCCAGCTACAGATAAGCTCTGAAAAACTGGACTAACATCTCAACAACCAAGACAAGCTGAGTCACTTTAATAGAAACCAGTGGGAGACTCCACCAATTCAAGTTGGTTAATACCAGTTTGCAAATACACTCCAAAACCAGAATAGGCTATTTTGCTTGCAAGTGCTATGTTTTCTGGTTTTCAGCTGTAGCATTGACTTAAAGTAGCTGAACACCCTTAAAAGCACATGAAGTCAGAAAGAACTTGCAATATTCTAGGAAACTAATTTCAGGAAGACCAACACTGTGCACTTAAGATATCTGTGAAAAGAAAGTAACTTCCTTTAAAAAATGAAAAATTCTACATGCAAGAAAACTGAGGAGGAGTGAGATTCTACATAATGTATTTTAGATAATGAATTGTAGTTCATCTTGTGGCAAAATACAGAGTCATGTCCCACACTACATCTACATAAACTGGAAAGAAATAATTGGAAAATTATAGGTCATCACACACAGAAGACATTGATTAGATCATGCATCCTGCCCTCACAGCAAGATTTTTGTTTGCTTCTTTAAACAGATTGGAAGGGAAAGTTGGAAGTGAAGATGCAAAGCAAAACATGCTGGAAGCTGAACTCTGTATTGGCCTAAATACTTTTGAGCTTCAAGTACTTTCAGGTACAGCTGGACATTCTCAAGAGGATGGGAATGCTTTTCTCAACAAGCTTTTTAGTTCCATTAGTCTCCCAGCTGCTCATTCAAAAAAGGAGTTAAGGATCAAAATGAAAGCTGATACAAGTTACATTTAATTTAATGTTTGCCTTTCAAGGGCCTTGACCAAAATCGAAATGAAAAGGAATTAGAAGCTTCTTGAAATTAGAAAAAAGACCAAAATTAACCAACCAAACAAAAAAAACCACCAAAAAAACCCAAACAAACAACAACAACAAAAAAAAAACCCACAAAAAAATCCCCCCCCCCAAAAAAACCAAAACAACCTGACAGTCTGAATCATTTTGAACCACTGCAATCCTGTAACTTCCACAGTCATGTTCTGAACTTTACACCTTTCTAAACAAACCAAAAGTAACACAACTGTTTTAATGGCAACAAAATGCTTTAAAGTATATTAAAAAAAAAAGAAAACCACAGATTTTCTGCAGGTTACAGATCAAATTTTGCTTTTACAATAGGAAGGAAATCAAGTGAAATATTCATTTACCTACTCCATGAGTAAAGATGTCATGCTGCTTTTTCTAATTCTCTAAATAGGAACACATATAGCAGAACATGTATTGCAATATAAATCACAGGTAGAAGGATGTGAGTACAAATCTCTAATCAACACTGTAATCAAAGAGTTGTAACACACTTCACCACACAAAAACCTTTAATTTTCAGTTACACAGCAGTACAAGTGCTACTTGTAAGAGCTTGGAAGTAGGATGTATTTGCTTAAGATTTCCCATCACTTGACTTGAAACTTGTACTACTGTGGAGTTTAGGATACAGTGAGAATCTTCGATAAAAAGTAAAATATCAAAATTCTAATTTGAAATAAATTATAGATTTTTAAACAGCAATAGCAAATAATAACTAAATCTAGTACTAAGGAATTGGATTTTCTGTCACTAGGTTTTTGGTTTTGTTTTCAACTCTCTCAAGTTACACACTTGAAAAAATTCAACAAAACCCCAGAAGAACACCAGCATTCAACCCTACCAATGTCACAGTCTCTACAAGTACAAATCAATTTAGCGGAATATCTATTTCTTCAGGCTGAAATCATAAAAGGTGTTACAACTTCTCTTCAATGTAAATTCTTCCTCCACTCTCTCCAATCACTCGACCAATGGAATAATGACCCCACTGTGAAATTTACTTTTTCATGAAAATTAAAGGAAGGACAGACCTGAAATTTCTCTTTTGGAATATTCCTTCGAGCTCCTTTTGCTAGAACAAGGGCTTCTTCCACTCTGTGGCTAGCTAGAAGATCTTGAATCTGTTTCTCCAAAGGTAGTGGCACCAAGATATACACACCCTTGTTAGTAGCCACAATCACCTTTCCTGGACAGAACAAACAGATATATTCAATTTACAGCCTCTAAAGAAAAAAAAGTAATTTCAGAAATAAGTTTTAAGATACACAATTCAAGATACAAGAACCTAAATAGTGTTTAAGTACCAAAACTGACCTTTCCTGCTACCACATTTATTAGACAAGTCCAGCTTACCTGTAAATTCCACCTCAGAAATACACAGACAATGGTAAATTTATTTAGTTACAGCAGTTTTTGTTCCACTCTAAGTAAGAGAAATTGGCTATAATCACTCATGATGAGCTAAGCTGGTAAGGCCACTGATTTATTGCCCAGATTCCAGAGAGCGGGAACTTTTAACTAAGTGGTACTTCCCCAGGCTTACATTCAAAATTTGTAAGCTGTACATCAAATCTAGCAAGTAATGTACAGTTCACAGTTGCTAGAGTTTGTAACTTTTCTCGTAAAAAACCCAACAAAATAGTAGCATAGTATATTCCACACATAAGAGTTCTCAATTGAGGTGCAGAGGAAATTTTTGCCTTTTTTTAAACAATTCCAAGTGAAAGTTCAAATTTTCTTTCAAAAAAATCAAACCTCTTACACAGATATTTTAAAAATTATTATTCTTTTGTATTCCTTTCTAATATTAGAATTTTGTCAGAATTGTCAATGGACAAATATGTGTAGGTCACAACTATTGAGCTGTAGCATTAAATTAACATTGCTCCTTTGAAAGAAATAATCAAGTTACAAGCAAAAGCTGTAGCTCCATAGACTCCTACCCAATAATTAACTTGATAATTAGAGCACATTTAATGAGCATACATTTTGTTAGAAGTGTGGAATTCTGGATTACTGAAGTCTGCAAGGAATCTAACCAGGAAAGCTTTAGCAACAGAAGTTTCAATAGTCAACATACATGTTAGATACTTTGTTTAAAACACAAAACAAAAAACCCCAAAGTGACTGCAGCCGTTGTTCCAAAATTACTGATGCGACAAAGTGTCCTTTTTAATACCTTCAAAGTCCTGTAGAATGTGACCTTCTTTAAAAGGCAGGGTTTGCTTTTGCTGCTGGTCCAGCATGCTGTGCACCGTAATGAACTCATCATCGAGAGCGACCACGTAAGGAAAGCACAAAGCTGCCCCAATCACATTCTCTGACCAGTGCACTGGTGCGCGTTGTGAAATCCCATCTACAGTAGCAAACATGCCTACAAAAAGGGAAAAACAAAGCCTGAGGCTCGTGCTAGTTGAAGACTGCTGTTCTCCCAACACAAAGCATGGGTACCAAGGTACAGCACTGGAAAGTCTCAGAGCAGATGCAGTTGCAGGTAGCAAAATGACAACACATCAACCTCCCTGGACCTGACAGACATGTTGGTTAATTCAGTTCAATTTTTTTTTTTCTCCTTCAGCACAAGAACAGACAATGCCAAAAACCGAGAAGAGATAATTCTGAAACAAAGTAGCAAGAATTATTCAAGTTTAATAAGTTTAAGAGCCTTCTTACAGGAACTATGCCATGCAGTTTGAATACATTTCAGAACACTAACACTTATTGAGACCCAACTTTCAAACAATCTTGCCTTGGTAGGAGCTGCAGACTTGTACCACCTGACCTATCTGGCATGCAGATGTGTTTGTTCCTGTAGGGTCAAATGTCTAAAGAGCATTTTAGTGGACACAATTGTTTACTTCTTCACTTCTGTGACCGCTAACATTTTCAGAGAACAAGGGCCCAGCTCCTTGGGATGAGTCACTTCCTGTGAAGCATCTGCGTTTTCAATCATTTGAAAAAATGTAGAGGCTGTGTATAAAGCAGCACAGAGTAAAGACTTTCTATTATCGCAGTGATAACTCCTATGCTGTCTTCAAAATAACCATATTAAAACCTCCGTGAATTTGCAGGGTGTTTTCTTGTCTCTACCTTTCCTCATGTCTGTTCTGTCCTCCATCCTTCTCCTAGCTTAATAGACTTTTAAATTGCTTTAGGACCACATGCCACTGGTTCTATTCATGCTACTTGATATTTCCCAGTCCTGAGACATTAACTGAAGAAAAATTTCAGTCAGAATTTTCAGGCCTAGTTCAGTAACCATTTACCAGCTGAGCCGTACTGAAGCACAGTGTAAACTTCTGTTCTAAATATGAATTCATAGCCCTTTTAAAAAGTATTCTCATGCCATTAAAAAGACATTCCCATGAAAATTGATCTTTGGCAGCAGTGAGCCACTTGACAGCTGGCAGAATAAGTCTGAGCTCTAAGGAACAGAAGAGATTAAAAGATTATGTTAATCAATTTACAAAATCCCCTCCAAACAGAGGATAATGAGGCAAGGCAAGCTGGGTACAAGGACCATCTTGGAATAAAAAAAAAGGGAAACAGAGAAAACACAACAGAACGTTGTAGACTTTTACAAAACTACGATGTAGAGACTAAGCTTCTGAATCCCTTACAGCAGTTTTCAAATGATCAGCCCTTTCCCCTTCACTAAGGGTTCTTTTTCACTACAATGATCTGTTTTTCAACCAGAGCACCTTACAGAAAATACTTCCTGGGGGATAATAAATAGTGACCCTGAAATTTCCCTTTTGAAATTTCTCTTTTGAAAATACTTTCTGGGTCATAATATATAATTCCCAATTTACTCTACATATCTTGGCATTCTTATGGCTCAGAAGCAAAATTTTATGTCAGGCAAAATGTACTGTTCAGTTTTAAAGGCTTTCAGTTGTTACTCTGTGCTATAACCCCATTGCAAAATGTGGGAGAAAACCTGAACTAAATACATATTAACCAATAGTAAACTTAGGGCTTATATTTGCAAGACTAATTCTTAGGCTTTTCTATTTCTATGATGTTTTAAGACAAATAACTATAAACTCCTTTTTTTTTTTTTTAATGAAAGAGCTCTTTTTAAGGTAATTTTAGAAAATCCTATACAGAAGTGAAAGGGTATGCATTCAAGTCAATATCTCTCTACATCCCTCTGCCCTCAATACTAGGGCTTCTGTCGCAGAATGATGCATTTTCTGTCTTCATCCAGCTCTCACCTAAGGATAACAATAAACATAGCAACTACAACCAGAAACCACAGCCTTTTGTAGTAGTAGTTAAAGTAGTACAGGAATGCATCTGAGGAAACTTGAGATAAGGCCGGTAGTCAATTCGGTATTAAAAATTGCATAGGCTACCCAAGGATTACAAGAGTTACCCAGAACAAAGCTACACTGTTTTCAGCACCAAGAGATACAAAAATGTTTTGTAGCATCTGCAGACTTGTTGAAGGTGTGCTCTTCCCTACCACCCCGTTGTTAAAATGATGTTAGTATTGACATCGCATTGGCCCCCTGGGCTACAAGACTAGTGACTGGCCTCCAGCTGCACTCTGGGCTTCTGACTACAAATCTTGCAGGCAAGCTTTCAATACACTTCAACTGTTTCTCCAGCTCATTCTTCATCCATTTGTCTACAAAGGATGTCACGGGAGAGAGCGTCAAAGCCTTGCTGAACTTCATAGGATCACTGCTTTCCCCTCATTCACCAAGTCAGCATCTCATCACAGAAGACAATCTGGTCAGGCAATTTCCCCTTTTTAAATCCATATGGATTACTTCAAATCACATCCTTGCCCTTTGTATATTTGGAAATAGCTTTCAGGATTTTCTCAGATCACCTTCCTGAGCATCAGAGTATGGCTAGCAGTACTTCCCTGGTTCCCTTCTTTCGATCACTTAAGGCAGGAGTGAAAACACTTGTTTTTTTCCAGTCCTGAGGAACATCCTCTGATCATCACCTTTCAAAGATAGTAAAGATTGACCTCACAATGACTTTGACTATTACCCTCAAGCATTCATGGGAACATCCCATCAGGTCCCATGGATTTGTCTGTCCAGTTTATTCAAACGTTCATAACCTGATCCTTCTCTGCTGAAGGCAGGTTTTTGTTGCTCCAGATTTTCCCACTATTCCTAAGGGCTGATGATTCCTGAAAGAAGGTCATAGCAGTAGACTGACCTAAAGAAGGCATTAAGCACCTCAGCCTTTTCCACACCCTTTGGCATCAGGTCCTCTACCCTATTTACGAGTGGGCATCCATTAGCCTTCCTGTGCTGCTGATATGCTCGTAGAAGCTCATTTTGTTGCCCTTCATGGTGTTCAGCAGAGTCAATGCCAGATGGACATTGGCCTCTGCCCTGGTTTTGCATAGAGTTAATTTTCTTCTCAGCCGCTGGTGTTTTGGATTCAGTATGAGAACAATGTTAATAACACAGTGATGTTACACAGAGCACACCCGTTCATCAGCTCCTCAGTCACCATCAATGCACTCCAGAAAACTCCTGGACTGTTTGTCTCCTGCCCCTTTAGCAGGTACTGGGGTGGTTCAAGTGTACCCTAAAAATCAGGGCCTGCAAATGTAGACTTCTTCCTGTTACCTAAAGAAGGTCTTGCCTACATCTTCATCCTAATGAAGTGGTCTGTACTAGGCACTCACCACAATGTGACCTATGTTAGTTTGCTCTCTAACCCAAATCCATAAATTCTCATCTACCTCCTCCTTTGTTCCAAGGCATCCCACCACATCTTCCTACTGCTCCTATGTAAAGGTTAACTCCCATTTGAGCTGTTAATTTATAGCTGTACTGATTTCCCAGACAAAGCGAGATCTTTCACTACTATATTTTGTAAAGACTTCTTTCTATGCATATCCTGAAGCAGAACTTCTTCAGCTCTGTTTGTTGCTTATGAAGTCTCTTATCATACCATCTTGCACTGATTTGTTTGCCAACACAGCCTACCACCACCATGACTAATTTAAATACAACTCACCATTTGCTCACTCAAGTTGGCAAAAACGCTTTTGCCTCACTTGACCTAGTGCATTCCAGCTCTTCCTTAAATAGGGATACATAGTACTAAAAGACGAAACCCATCACCACAAGTATACAATCGGTTGGTGATCTGCACAATCCATATACTCCTCCTCGAGATATTCTTCCTTACCAGCAGGATTGATGAGAAAACTCCCATCTCCAATATGACAGAGTCTCCCACTACTATTACTTGCTAGTTCCTCCTGGTGCTACAGCATTGTACAGGCTTGGATGATTTGTTGGGCAGAACTTCCTGCTTTTCATCTGCTACTGTAAGCACTGAACATATTATATAGATGTAGATATGCAAACAGAGGAGAATTCTTCCTATTATGAGAAGTCACGAGTTTCCAGCGTCAGCCATCACAGAAAAGCAGAGACTCAGCCTGTCCTTCCCCTCCGTACAGCTGGAGGTTCTAGGCTCATGCCTGGGTCCTGGAGAAAATTCCATTTCCTTTCTGCCATCTCTGGTGCCATGAACTCTACTGACCTCCTACTGCATCTCGTTTACTTGGCAACAGAAATCTTCAACCAAGCACAAGTCTCCCGTGGGCAAGGACAACATTTTTCTTTGGTCCAGTCTCAGCAAGAGGCAGGAGGCACTCTGTTCAGCTCAAGGTGTGAGGAGCTGCACCCTCCATTGGGAACTCAGCCTGAATCAACACCTCAGATGTTTTGCTCCAGCTGGTGCTAGGAAGCAAATCCCTTGCCAGTATGAAGAAGTGCCTGCTGTAATTTTAAACACTTAAAGCCTCTGTACAGCAAGAAATCTGGTTAAAAACATGCAACAAGAGCATCACAAACTCAAAAACTGAATTTTGGTAAGCATAGTTTCCTACATATCAGAAAGAACTGATTTTCAGTTGTAAATTAGCTAATTACTAGACAGAATGAAGAAGCACCAAAAATTAAGTTCCTCCTTTTGAAAGAATGAGCTAAATACTAACTGCAAGTAAAAATGACAAAGTACCAAATGGCTAAGGCTAAGGATCTGCTATGAACAATTCCAACAATCAGTTTAAAATCTAGAGTTCAGCTAAAGAAAAAGGTTATACACACAATAAACTCAGAGATGTTTTACTTTGATTATAATTTTGAGCACTTGCTTTCTGCCAATCTAAACTCCAGTCTTAACTCAAAAGCCAATTAGTATAAATAAATGTCACTTCAAACACTCTAAAGCCAAATATATTAATGCAGAATATTATCCACCTCTATAAAAAAGGCTGAATTTAGTACAGCTGCTCTACCGAGTGCCAAACAAGCATGCCCTAATCAATGAGACATACGAAAGCAAATCAAAATTCAAGCCTATTCAAGTCCATTCATTTGGGGCCAACCTGAAATACCAAAATACACATTGCTTATCTATTATAAAGGTGCCCAACCATCTTCATAACTTCAAAGAGACAAGCGTTAAAGACTCTAGTAATTTTACCAAGGAGAAACAGCCAAATGGATAATATGTAGTCAAAACATCCATGGGGAGGGAGTAGAGAACAGGAGATCAAAATAAACTCACAAGCTGAATTAAGCAAGGAAAAACTACATGACTGATAGCTAATGCTCTAAGGTCTCTGAGGCAGTACAAGAAAGACTGGTTGTATCATGAGGAAAAGAGTGGTTTACAGCATGTTCACTGCAGCAGAAGTACACTTGCTTCAGATCTCCCACACCTGACATTCCAACCCCAGGACATTCTACTTACAGAAGGATGTTGGACTTCATAAATAACCTTCTTTTCAAGTATCTCTTTTACAAGACACCAGACTACAAAAGTCAGACTACATAAAGTTCTGATTTCTAACTAAATACAATCATGCTCTTGAAAGTATATTCTTAAACAAAAAAAAGACAAATTACTTGAACACAATCTTGTTTGACATACCTAAAAAGAAAAAAAAATTAAAAAAGAATAGAATCTTCTTAGAAAATCAGCTAATTCACAAATTTTAACTTCCCTAGCACTAGTAAAACATTTAATGTCCACAAATATATGTCCACATTTAAAACAACTAAGGCTTTAATAGGAAACGGGCAGCCAAAATTACTTAGAAAAGCCCTATATCTGAAAAAAACCCAAGTTCATTTTGGAACATCTTTAACTCACATAAACTCATATTCTACAGTGAGTCTACTGCTTTCAAGAAAAGCTGGTGAGTTGATTAACATCTTAGATTCTGGTCACAAAGCAAAACTTCAATATAAGCAACTGAATGCACACTTGATTTTCTTTGGAATTTATATTAAAAAGTCAAAACCTGTATTAAGAACCTAAATAGTGGTGAATTTTGTGTCATGCTATCCCTAATGTATCAGGTAAAACACATAACTGCATCTTCTAAAAATGAGAGTCATATGGCAAACAGTATGAAAGCATTCTGCCTGTGGTCTGTCAGCTCTGGGATATTGCAGCTTTTCTGAAAAAAGCTCAAGATGACTGACCTCACAGCATATTGTTGATTTAGACAGATTACAGTGGTCCTTACAGCCACCTATTAGACAAGATCATTTCACATGATCTAACTTTGGTTTTGCAGTATTTAAACTATCATTTTCTGTAACACAGAGCTGAAAAATGTTATTAAAAGAATGAAGCAAATGGGAGCATAAAAACTGAGTAGCATCTGATAATATCTACAGTTAGGACAGTATTTATTATTACAGGAGTTAGGATGCAGCTTACTTCCACTAACATTTCTTACTAACACTGTAGTACTACATACCTACTTGTGAATCTGTTAAAATCTATAAAATGGACTTCATATGAGCTCCTCTGAATAGCAACTGAGGAAAAAAATTAACTCATCTAACTAATTTAACAATTTCGTAGCAACGTGGGGCTCCACAAACCCAGTCCCACTAGTCACTACAGAGTGTCTATCAGACTTTGAAGTTTCATTTGGTACCCAACCATTTTTTTACTAAGGGCTGCAAGATACTATGAAATGAAGCTCTCTACACACACGATCAAAATAAAAATATTCATAGATTTCTGTGCATTAAAATACCAGGAGGGTTATAATAGTACTAAATACCAAAAATTTACCATCTCCCTTTTTATCTCAACATTCCAATAGAGACCTATGAAAGAAATCATTATTATGCACAACAATCAGTAAACCTTTGCTTCTGAAATTGAGAGAAATTAAGAGAAGTAAAAAAAAAATTGCAAAAAATTAAAATCCTTAGTCTCACCTAGGCCTCCGGGGCCAGCCAACAGAAACTCTTGTCTGCCTATCCTTTTCACAATTGGCCGTTTCTCATCACTGCAATAAGGAAATAGGTCCTGGGAGATGCCAGTATTATAGTTCAAAATTATATACTGTGTAGTAAGGGCAAGGCATAAGTAGTAACCATCTACAGCCACAGCACAGGGTTGCTCTGGAGTAAACACTTCCTTCACTATCTGGACTCTGTCTTCAAACACCATGAACATTTGAATGGTCCGACGCTTGACTGAGATAATGCAAACTTCGACGCAGAAAGGATCCCCACTCACAGGGTTTTCATTCAGTGTAAACGTCACAGCTCCTTTGATCCTAGCGCCGGTGGGGACAGGTTCCAAGTTGATCATGTTCACTAGTGTTATCGTGTTGTCACAAAGCACAAGGAGTCTGGTGAGGGCAGAGGCTGCCTTCAATTCACTCACAGGCTTCTTCAAGCCCAGGTATTTGTGTAGTTGCTTGGTGGCAGCAAAAGTTATTTTTCCAGCTGTCGATACCTTTTCATCCAACAGAAAGTGATAGATAAAGCAGTCGTTGGTTCCAATATAGAGGTTCTTCCCACAGCACTCAATGCACTCGATGTTGATGTAATTTTTGTCTCCCATTAACATCTCCCGCTCAACAGCAGAAACAAGCTTGAAAGCTTTAACACTCATTGTGTCTTCTGGGTGATCTATAAAAGAGAAAAAACCCCACTATTTACTTCTGCACATAGAATCAAACATCAACAGTAGCAATTTAACATTCACCAATGCAAAAACTTAACTACTGCATTTTTGAATAGTCTATACTCTATTTTCAACCCGACTACACAAGCCAGAGCAAGCACATTAATAACCACAGAAACAAATCAAATTGTATGCTTCTACTTCTAACCTATTCTGAAACAGATTCACAACAGCACCCGCTGCTCTGAAGTGATGTTTTTTCCACAAGTAACCACCATGCTATTGGCTCTCTCAGATGTTTTGGCACTACAAGAGGTTATTGCCAGTACTTAGTGACTTATAAACCTGACATGCACAGGTTTCTATCACCTGTACATGAAAACAGACAAGCTTCAGGTCTTAGATTTCCAGAGAAACTGCAAGGCATTTAGTGCTGTTAGTTAACGTGTCATGTTGCTTTACACTCAATTGTAGGCCTATTAATACACACTCTTTTCACAAAATATCACAGTCATATTCCATTTTAACACATATTTTACATTCCTTACTCTCCAGCAATCAGAAACACATACCTTCCAAGCCAGTTAAATAACAACTTATACAAGGTATCATCCAACTCGTAATAAAAGTTGGTGGATTGGGTTTGTAGCTTGTTTGTCTTTTTTAAGTATCTGCAGAGTGAATGGCCCATAAAGCATTCTCATTAAGCTCAAGATGCAATATGACAGAAATTCAGTGTGTTTCTGTTCTCTGCTATCACAATCATTCCAAAAGTTTGTCTTTAAGTGCTAAGCAGCATTTCTAATATTTATTCTACAAACTATACCTACCCTTTTGTAATCAAGCACTGTCAAAGGACAGATGCAATTTATGAAACAGTTAAAAGTGTTTTAAAAACAATCCTTACAACTTTATTATGCTCCAGACTTGTGTCATTTTTGTGAGAAATCAGCAGACAACTGTGCTCAACAATTCAAAGAAGAGCAGATGAGAAACTGCTGACCTTATTTAATCACCTGTTAGTTTGTCATGGCTGGTCTGTAATGGTCACTTAGCCAACACAGGGGAAGACACAACACTAAACATCTCAAAGATACACAATGACTCCTATCCACATGTACAATGGAGATACAAAACTTCAAATGAAATCTCTGTGGACCAACAGAGAAACTAACATCAACAAAATGCTCCTGTGAACAAATTTGGAACTAAACACAGTCAAAACAAATTTTGTTTCCAATTATTACATCTAACAAAACCCTTTGGTTTTGCACGAGAATACTAAAAACCATAGATAGAAATTTCCATAATTGAGTGAAGAAAGGTTAGGTACACAACCTACAGGTAATCACAAAATAAGATTATATCAAGCCAAAATTATGCCCAGAAGCAAACCATTCTACCAAGATACAGCAGAACGCGTTAATGCCAAATATTTCAGTTTGGTTTTTGGTTTCTTTTAGAAGTTATAAAGATTTTAGTTTGGGCTTCCATGACATTTTCAAATTCCACTCTCACCTGGAGTGTGAATTAGTGTTATGACTTTCAGCAAAAAAGCCCCAGCCAAACAAATCAAGGAAGCAATAGAGAAATAGCCTAGGGTAAAATGATAATGCAAGTCTGGCAACACAGCCATGTTATCCTCCAACATGATCAAAAGAAGTATAGCATTTTAAGTTAGAGAGGGCTGTCCAAGAGTTGACTGCCAAAACAACCTCAACAGTTTTTAAGAGCCTGTGTGTAGCCTGAAGTGACAAACTACTGACTGGAGAGGTCAGCCAGCTATTGTACCTGAAGTTGCCAAGGACTTAATGCTCCTGTAGCCCAAAGTAAAAATGTTAATGTATGCCACTGAGAGAAATGCAGAATTTTGCTCCTGACCAAGATGTGTTTAAAAAGTCCAAAAGAATTTCCAAAATGAAAGCAGATGAAAAGTAAAAGAGTGAAAGAAATCTTAACACACAACTTCTGAACAGAAAGAACAAAAAAATCCATACTACTTAAGTCTGGTAACAAAGAAATGAAAACATTTGTTCTAGAAAAAAAAGGCTGTGAGAAAAAGCTTTTAGGAACAGCCAATACCAACACTCGTGACCTGGATGTCACTTCTTTTTTAACACTTATCTTGTTCTCATTTATGAAACCTTAGGGGCCTGTGAGCACTGTAAGGAAACAGGTTCTGCAGAGCATGCAGTTCCTTTTAAGTGCAAAAGGCCACCCCATAGTTCCAGATAATAATTTTTTATAGTACTTTTAGATGTTCACAACTCCGGAAAACAAGATAATGGGAATGTTTTGCTGTCAAAACGAAATAAAGCAAGAGTCAGGAAAACTATCAGTCTAGTAGACACTAATTTTTAAGCTCACTAATAACCCTGCACGCACTCATTTCCTGTAAGAAGTGGGAAGCAGCTCTGCCCCGCTCCTGTTAAGCAATAACCTTGCCTTACATTGTGCTGGTCCCTGCCTTGCAGAGCAGCACCCTCCCTAAATCACCTCCGCACCGCTCCCTCACCTGCACGCACTCCTACAGCCTGTGCGAGCTCTAATTAACCTGTGGATACGATTCTCCCGAGCCGAGGTGCTGGGCCACTCCAGCCCCCGGGAGGACGGGGATGCGCTGCCCGTCCCCTTACACACACAGCGCGCAGCCAGGCCGGCCCCGGTGCCCCCGCCTCCACCAGGCCAGACACGGAGCCTCTCCCTCCCGCCCACCCTCCTTCC
>VZRN01003869.1:481756-530085 GCA_013397935.1 Dasyornis broadbenti
CCCCGCCCCGAACCGCGTCACCGGGCCCAGGCCGCGGGGGGAGGCCGCGTCCGGTCACGTGTGGGAAAGGCTGCCTTCACCAGCCGGGAAAACATCCAAATGTTCCTCAGGTAACTCTACAACTTTGCATCCGAGAGAAGAGACGAATTTATTTATTATATATGTATTATATTCATAGTTAGTCTATATAATTGTTATATATCTGCGAGATTATATGTATGTTATATATTTATAAAATGGATTATATATGTAGAAGAGATTCCAATGACCTGGAATTACTGCACTTAAGAATAGCAATGTTGTAAGTCTTATATATATATACATTTATATTTACATGAGACTTAATTTGGGACCTGCTTTTTTCACTTTCCCAGAAAGTGCCCTCAATCAAATTGGACTTAATAGCAATATTATAAGACTCCTATCTATTATAAGAGACTGCTAATATTGCTATTTTTACATATAGTATATTTCATATATTATATAAATACTACATAACTCATAAGAGACTTATATGATTATTATAATATATACGAAATAAGTTATACGAATATTATAATAAATATTCTGTTTAAATATTATATAGCTCTCATATTATGCATTAGAAAGGTAAATTACTTGTCGCTAGAATTGCTTTGTTAAAATTTAGGGCTTGACATGCCTCAGTGACCTAGGAGGAGGTTAACAAAGCTTGGGGAGAAGGGTATGCTGCTGCTAGTGGACACAAAAAATGCAGACTTTATGGGCCACAAAGACATTAGGCCGAATTCCCAAGATAAGGAAGAAGCTAACAAAGCCAGCTCAGCAACTCCATTGAAATCAGCTCCGACCACGTAAAAGGTAATTCCGGCAGGGGGAGAACTACAATCACGGACTCATAGCCACCAAGAAACCCAAGAAACCCATCGACTCAAGAGAAGAGAAGGACTGAGCATGTGGGCTAATTAGCATGTGAAGTGAGGGAATCATTAGCCAATAGAAGGTAGAAGACTAATTATTAACACAGCTATGTAACTTGTAGCCAATGAACATTAATGCCTTTGTTTGCTAAAAATATATAATTACGAGAAGTTTTGTTGGTCGTCGTGCTGCCTTTGTGGGTTTGCCACCCAGCGTGCCTTTCTGCACAGAAGTGAAAATAAATATCTCAACTGTCTGTAGGGATGGCCCTCTTGCACACTGATTGAAAGGAGCTACTTTGGGACAATACATACAGCTAATGAACAAAGCAAAGAGGAATGTTTCGAAACTGATGTAAAACATTGTTCTTCTAACTGGAAAATCTTAAAAAGAAAAAAAATGGAAAATGGTGTCTGGTATCATTCAAGATCATCCTATTGCATTAACAAAAAAATACAAAAAATTATCTCTACTGTAAAACACAATAGGACCATTCAACAAATCTGTGAAAGCAATGCAGCTTATTATTCTATTATTTTTACAGCAATTTGACAAGAAACATTACATTTTTATCAGATTATTTACGTTCCATCCCTATCAGAACTTTATTTTGAGAGGACATGCTTTGATTAAACAAAGAGGAACTAAAATTTTGGGTACAAATCCCTACAAATTAAATAGTAATGTAAGAAAATCACAGGGTAAAAATCACGATCGGCACAACTAACTCAGTTAGCAAGGATATGTTTCTGTGAGGGCAGACCTTACAAGATAAATTAGGAAGAGGGAGATGACCTGTGTAATTTTCAAGAAAGTAATTTCATTCATTGAAATAAGCACCAAAATACAGGCTGAACATTCACCCTAGAAGGTATATTCATTTATAAGATGACTTGAGTTCAGCTGATTTTGTGATGTAATTGGCTGACGTGAGAAATGAATGAGGAAATTAAAATAGAACTAGTCTATAGTTATGTGCCTACTGGGCACACAACGATAAAGTAGGGACTTTGGACAGTTGGCAGCCCTCGCACCCACCCTGCACTTCACTTTGGATGCAGCTTCCCTGAAGAGGAAAAGCCCAAGGGAACAAATTGTATACACTGCCAGAAGACACTTTTGAGGAAGCTATATGACATAATATTACTACTTACTTGTACACTTAAATGATTTTTAAATAGTGAAAATTTGAATTTATGCTCCTTGAAGTGCTGCATATATGTAGCTATAATGTGACATACATCGTCATGTATCTGCAGCTCCTTCCACGTGCATGTACTTTTATTGTCTTATATTGTTGCCTGTGCCTTGTAATTCTGTAAAATGTGTCAAAGTACTTCAAATTACCTTGTAATTTTATCTTGTAACAACTACATGGTTATTTACTCATGTAACCGTTTGTAATTCCCTGTTCTGCTTTTAAACGTGTAAGAGGGTGGAAAACTCCAGTGGGCAGGCAACTATTTTACTGTGGAATTACAAAGCAACTTTCGTTATTGCCTATCAAGCGGTGTTAACCAGTGGATGTCGCAGCTATGGGCAAGACGGAGATCCTGTTTAATTCCGTAGCTAAGTTCTGGCATACAGCAGCACAAAGGGTTCATCTTGTATGCTGACAGAATGATAACAAAATGGATATTCTCCTGCTTCAATGCTATCATGAGCAGGTGACTTCACCTTACCAGCAACACCTAACTCCCTCAAGGGCAGAGAAGTCTTGCAGAGAAACCCAGAAAAATGAGACCTGTGCAATCACCAGCTGTATAAAATCTAACAAGGGCAAGTGCTGGATTCTGCACCTGGGATGGCACAACACTGTACAGTATGGAGAGACTGGGGAACAAGAGGCCGGAGAGCAGTGCCATGGAAAGGGACTCGGGGGTCCTGGTCAATGGCAAGTTAAACACGAGTCAGCAGTGCCTGGGCAGCCAGGAGGGCCAACCCTGTCCCGGGGGGCATCAGGCACAGCATCGCCAGCCGGGCAAGGGAGGGGATTGTCCCGCTCTGCTCTGCACTGGGGCAGCCTTACCTTGAGTGCTGGGGGCAGCTTTGGGTGCCACAATAGAAAAAATAGACATTAAGCTATTGGAAGGCATCCAAAGTAGGGCCACGAGGGTGGTAAAGGGCCTTGAGGGGGAGCCGTGTGAGGAGCGGCTGAGGTCACTTGGTCTGTTCAGCCTGGAGGAGACTGAGGGGAGACCTCATTGCAGTCTACAGCTTCCTCATGAGGGGCGGTGCAGTGGCAGGCACTGATCTCTTCTCTGTGGTGAGCAGTGACAGGACCCAAGGGGATGGCTTGATGCCATGTCAGGGGAAGCTTAAGCTGGATATCAGGAAAAGGTTCTTCACCAAAGCGTGTTCAGGTACTGGAACAGGTTACCCAGGGAAGTGGTCACAGAACCAAGCCTGACAGAGTTCCAAAGCTTTTGGAAAACGCTCTCAGACGTATGGTGTAATACTTGGGGCTGTCCTATGTAGGGCCAGGAGCTAGACTTCCATGATCCTTGCGGGTCCCTTCCAACTCAGGATATTCTGTGGGATTCTGTGCATTTCGCCTGACCCGGCTGCCCCGCTGAGCGGTGCCGCCCCGGCAGGGCGCACCCCCGGCTCCCGCTGGCTCGGTTCCCGATGTCCCGGCTCCGCTGCCCAGATTCTGCTGCCCCGGTTCCCGCTGCCCTCGCCCCGCTGTCCCAGTTTCCGCTGCCCCGGTTCCGCAGCCCCGGCCCTGCTCCAGCCAGTGACGCCACCGCGCCGCGCGGCTGCGCTGGAAACGCGCTTCCTTCCCCGCGCGGGATTGTGGGAGTCCGGGACGGGCCGCGGGGGGAAGAAGATGGCGGCGCAGGGGCGGGCGCGGGCGGGCGATGGCGGCGGCGAGGAGGAGCGGGGACCTGGGCACTCGGAGTCGGAGCTGCTGCTGCTGCACCCGGAGCTGCTCTCGGAGGAATTCCTGCGGCTCACCCTGGAGCAGGTGCGTCCGGGGAGCCGGGCCGGGCGGAGCGGCGGCCCCTGAGGCGGGGCGAGGAGAGGAGAGTCACGGCGCACAGGGAAAAGCAGGCACCAAGTGGGTGCTCTGAACACCACGAACTTGCAGAGAGGAGGCCCTGGCACGGGAGATGTCTCCGTGTTTGCAAAGGGCTGTTTTTGAACATCGAGGCTGCTAAAGAGCAATTTGCCCAAATCGAGATAGTGACTGCATACAGTAAAACTGGATGTGGAAGGATGAGCTTTACACTGTTAAAGTTGCCACGTCCATACCTAGTGTAGCCTGCTCTAGGTGATCCTGCTTGGGCAGGTCGATTGGACTAAAAGATCACCAGAGGTCCCTTACAACCATAATAATTCTGTGATTCTGTGAATTAAAGAAATGCAGCCTATGTAATCAGTCAAGGTAATGCTTAATTACATAAACACTATGTTTATTAGTATTTGATAATTAAAGAAAAATTGAGTTTGAAAGTGAGTTATAAACAGTTCAAAACCATACAAAGCTTTACTTGATGTTGTTTGGAATACTAGTAACTGCCTTGGCTGAAAATTTCAGGTGCATGAAACAATAGTGATCAAAGTTTCAGGGTTTTGTATAAACTCAAAGAATTTTCATATGCATTTGTCCATGGAGCCTATATGAACAGGTTTCAGGCCGACACCAGAAGTCATGAAGTTTTGCCAGAACCAGTAGTGGTAGTGGCTTGACCTGCTCTTGGTAACTTCAATTTGTAGGATGTTAGTGAAGCTTTTTTTCCATTCCATAAATTTGGCATGAAGTACCAAGAAATGTTCGCGACCTGATACACGATTAGAAAGAAAACTGGTGTTCTAACTGGTGGTTCCTAGAATCACAGAATAATTAGGGTTGGAAGGGACCTCTGGAGATCATCCTGTCCAACACCTCTACCACAGGAGGGTCAGCAAGAACAGGTGACACAGGAACACATCCAGGTTAGTTTTGAATGTCTCCAGAGAAGGAGACTCCACGACCTCCCTGGGCAGCCTGTTCCAGTGCTCTACCATCCTCAGTGTAAGGAGGTTCTTCCTCATGTTGGGATGAAACTTATCTCCGTTATTCTTTGGGAACTGGGGAATAAAGCACAGCTCTGTAAGTTTGACTTGCATTATGTTCCAGTTGTCTATTTTCTAGAAGTGTGAAGAAGAGCTCTGGTATTGCAGTTGGATTCAGGGAAGTGTGTTTAAGAGTGCATGAAAATATCAGTCATCAACAGTATGTCTATCATAACTTTTTCCTTTTCTGGCTGCTGTTTTCCTTAGGAAAACTTCTGGATAGGGAGGCACTGCAGGGCTGACCTATGTGGGCAAACGTGCAAAACTGCCCAGTGCTGGTCACATCTGGATCTATATGTCTCTCACACTGACAAAAGCAGCCCATCAACACACCAGAATTGGAAGCAGAGTTGCTTATGGCACCTGTGCTCAAATGCGCTTAAAGAGCAGCAGACACAAGGGGCAGGAGACTCAGAGGACACACAGGAAGAGGCACATGAGGAGACACATGAAGAGATGCACTTGCAGGTGGTGGAAAAAGAAACCACTATGCACTGACCAAAATATCCTGTGTTTCCCATTGCCTCACTGAAGGGAGGGACTGCGTGTAATCCACACAGAAAACGAAGTTGACAGTAGGAAGATAGGAGACCTGGCTGTTGTTGGCACTGGGCAGTTCTTGGCCTCTCCAAACTGATCACTGCAGTCACCCTGTCAGTTCTGGAGCCCTGACCCAATATAGTACTTTACAGTGGATTTTGAAATAAGAAATTATGCCACTCAAATGGTTGAACATTGAATTGGTCATAATAATAACAACTTTTTTCTGTTCCCCGCAGAAAAATATATTAGTCGAAAATGATGTAAAGATGGACAAAGATGGGCTCACTGATCTCTACGTTCAACATGCCATTCCACTGCCTCAGCGTGACTTGCCAAAAAGTAGATGGGGGAAAATGATGGAAAAGAAAAGACAGCAAAATGACTTGAAAAGTGAGAATAAAAGGTAATTGAAGTTTATCGGATCAAACCTGGACAATTTAGGACAATGCATTTAGTTTGATCTTTATTTGCCTGATTAATGATCTTGTACAGCTTCTGGATATTGCTACACTTTACAGAGAATGCTGTGTTGGGTCACCTGTGTCAGAAATGTTAGATTCTACTACTGAAAAAGTAGGAAAAAGGGGAAGATAATTTTTTTTCCTCTTTGTCATCTAAATGTTATTAATGGTATCTAACTTACAGTGCGTCTCTTCATAGAACTGTAAAATGTTTTGGGTTGGAAGGGACCTTTGATGGTCACTAGTCCAACCCTCCTGCAGTGAGCAGGGACATCTTCAACTCTGTCTGGTTGCTCAGAGCCCTGTCCAGTCTGACCTTGAGTGTTTCCAGGGATGGGACATCTGCCATTTCTTTGGGCAACCTGTTTCAGTGTTTTACCACCCTCCTTGTGAAAACATCTTCCTTATATCTAATGTAAATCAACCCTCTTGTAGTTTCAAACTGTTGCCCCTTGTCCAATCACTACAGACCCAGCTTTCTTATATGTCCCTTTTAAGTACTGAAAGGCTGCAATACGGTCTTCCTGGAGTCTTCTCTTCTCAAGGATGAGCAACCCCAACTCTCTCAAGTCTTTCCTTACTATCATTTTTATGACCCTCCTCTGGACTGCTCCAACAGGTCCATGTCCTTGCTGTTAAAGGAAGGGCTGAGGGCTCCAGAACTGGATGCAGCATTCCAGGTGGGGTCTCACCAGAGCAGAGTAGGGGGACAGAATCACCTCCCTTGGCCTGCTGGCCACACTGCTTTGGACACGGTCGGCTTTCTGGGCTGCAAGCACACGTTGCTAGCTCATGTCCAGCTTCGCATCCACCAGTATCCCCAAGTCCTTGTCAGGGCTGCTCTCAATCCCTTCACCCCCAGTCTGTATTGATCCAGGGAACTGATATTGTTCCTTCATTCCCCAGCATGTGTTGATAATGGGTTACTGGTACATTTCAAGGTATTTTATAATGAAGAAAAAGGAAATATTGTTTCATTGTATAATTGCTAATTAATAATCGTGTTTGCAGTGTTTAGGGAAAGTACTAAAAGCATTTTTAACTATGCTTGCTGCTGGACAGGGGTGGTCTTCTCTTGAGTGAGGGTTGCATGCTGCAGCAATTTTGTGTGTCTGTTTCAAAACTAACATTTGCTTTCTGAAAGAAATATTCTGCCTTGTTTTAAAAAGCTTTGTATTTGCTCAGAAAGCAAAATCTTCCTCAAAGATTTGTGTTACTGAATCTCTTCACTCAACCTTCCCCCTGCCCAAGATTTTGACTTTAACATATGATATGCATGAGTGGTGTTCTGATATAAGTTCAGCAGTAAATACTAAGGAAAGGTGGATGGAAATTCCTGTAGTTCTACAGGAATTCCTGTCAGTATTACAGCTTATTGATGTCTTGAGTATCTTTTAGCTTTACTGAGGTTTTTAATTGTGAAGAGCTAAACATATTCTGTCAGGTGATTTGGGATTTTTTAGGTTTTTTTAGTTTTTAAAAATTGTAGCAGTGGCTAGACCACTGAGCTGTCTAGTATCAGGTTTATTTTCCATGTGCTTAAGAGGTTATAGTACCTCAGTTTGTTTACATCTGTGGACTTGATGAAAGTGTGAGGTTATTGTTTGGGTAGGAAATCGTTGGTGTGTTGAAATAGGTGCAAAAGAATTTTTTATCAAAGAAATAAAGATGGCAGGATGGATGTTTTTGAGAGAGAGGCAATGTTAATTTTTAGATGGGAGAATGGCTTCATCCAGAGTTTATATGTACAATAAGTTTAGGGGCTCTTATTATGGTACACTAAAATGCAATAATGGTTAAAGGTAGGCAGTATTTGCTGGGAAAACAGTAAGTATAAGGAGATAAGTTTAATCTACCAGTCTGCTTCTCTTTACCAGTTTTCTTTGTACTTAATATCTAGCACACTAGACTTAGTCTTTTGCTCTGTTTTTAGATAGTCTTAAGATTTTCCAGCAGTTACTGTTCTTACTTTTATTATTTCTTTCATATTTAACAAATATACTGGGAAAATACTGTCCAGAAAAATTAATCTTTTACTACTAGTGTTACTAACTCTAAAGAACTGAAGGAACTTCAATCGTCTTTTTGGATATTAAGATATTACACTTTTCCTCATAGTTGTATGCACCACTTAAATAGAACTGAAAGAATGCCATTGTTCAGAGGAGGAAGTAGAACTTGGTGTTCTTGTTTCTAAAAACAAAACAAAATGCCTAGGTATTTTGAGGCTGTAAGCTGTGTGCAAGTCAGAAATGGGAGCTCAGTGCGCTGTTAGTTCAGTTTAGAAATCAGATAAACTGATTGATTGTATGAGCAACAGGAGCTCTCTGATGAATGTCTCTGTGGAAAGCATAGCTTTACAATGCACTGTAATTAGTATGAGACTTGGAGACTTGATCAGCCCAGCTCAGTGTGTACTGGCTTGCCTCTAGTAGTCACAGATAGGACATAAAAACACATTGAAATTTAAGTCACTGTTGAATACTGCACTTAGTTTTACTGGTGATTAATGTTGTGTCCTAGATGTCCTCTATATCAGCTGAGTTGAAGTAACATGTTATACCTCAGTAACAGAGTTAAATATCTGATGTTACATATGATGGTTTATGCATTTCATTACTGAATATTTGAGCTTGCAGGCAATCATACCAAATAAAAACAAACAAAGTCTATCCAACTTCAAATAGTTTTTGTGTTCAGGGATAGTTAATTTTGTAGATCTACAAGACCACCTTGCCTACTGGAAGAAAGAACATGGTTTGAATCTCAGAGTGTATATGTAGTTTCTGAAATGCAATCGTATCTGAAGACTCACTGCAAATGCTCAATCTCCAGGAGCACTGTGCTGTGCATGCTTAGAGCGTGGTCTTGGTAGAGCTCATCATTTCTGCTCAGTCACCTGAGAGGCCACTTCAGTGTCCCCTGAGAACTGCTAATGTGCTAATAATACGGACTTCAGGGTAAACCATCGTTCTTCTGATCAGTGCCAGATCTTCACAGTAAAGGGTAACACCTGCCTGTTTTAGTATCAGGCAAATATTTAGGATAATCAGGGTGTGGAGCTAAAACCTACACTTGTCTCTGGTTTTAGGTTGCTACCTTAAGTACTAGACTAAGTTATTAGTTATTAGACAAAATTAGGAGGATTTTTCATTAAATTGTCCAAATGATTGGGAGTTGCCCAGAGGCCATCTTGGCTGCATGAGTAATCATGTGAGTAGAAACCCAGATTGCTCATGTGATGAAGCTTTTGATTCCTCTAGTAAATCTTGTATTCTTTACCATGCACTACAAAGTAAACAGCAGGATTAGAGCATGTTCTCCATCCAGCCCAGTCCAAAGTGTGGATAGAACATTTCTCTAGGATGTAGATGTACACTGAAAACTAGGTTTCACAGAGAGCCTCCTGCAGGAGGGGACACAATCCCAAAATGGTTCATTTCAGCACCGGTGTCCTCCCCCAGAAGAGTGTTGGCTAGTATGAGTCCTACTCTGAAGCTCTTAAACTGCCTGTACTTGATATAAACAAAGCAAACATCACGCTCTAGGTTCTCTGTTGTTCTGAGAGACATGTATGTAAAAATTGGATGTGACAGTTCTCAATGGGACAGCATTCAAATTCTTCTGGAACTTTACCAAAGTGCTTCTCTGGGAACATTTATCTATACTGTGGCATGTGGTCATTTGTACAAGTGCTGCAATTCTAAAATTCCATTTAGAATAGATAACAATCCTAGAATTGTTAGTTCCTCATCCGCTACTCCTCACCAATCTGAATGTATAAAAAAACCCCACCTCCATAGGAAAAATAGACTTATTTTGTTAAGGTAGGTGACTGAAAAAGTCTGACTAAGGGCTGAACTTTTTCTTGCTTTATGAGCTGTGACTAGTTTCGTTTTTTTAAAGAACTCCGTGATTTTGACAGATATTGTGCAAGCAATTTCTTAATTTGAGAGAATTATCAGCAGCTACTAATCTAATGTTGTTCCAGGTCCAACTGATTGAGTCTCTGGTCGTGTCTTAATTTAAAGTCTGTTGAGATACCTAACATCAATATTGTCAGATTCATTAATTGCAAATTAATGGATATATTCATTTGTTGGAAACACTGTGTTCTACTTTTACTTATCTGTTTAATATGAGATGATTGAACAGTCAGTGTATACTGAAAACTGAAGTTTCTGAACAAGAGTATTATATATCTTAATGGTAGTTTGGGTTTTTTATTTGTTAAATCTGCACTTTCCAAACACTTTCTCTTTGTCATTCTTGAGCATTACTGTTTTAAAACTCTGAATTCATATAGTGTGAGTTATGTTAACTTTGTACTTTATTTTTTTGCAGTCAGGATGCTTTCAGATAATACTGTTTTGATATTAGCTTGATAGTGTTCCTTTTCATGAATCAGTGGTTACTAAACTGGCCAGCTCTGACTACACATAGGGTTAAAGGCACAAACTATTGGAAAAAAGTCATTAAATATGCTTAGGGTTCCTGTTCAAAGACAACTTATGTAAAAAACAGGTGTGCTTTCTTTGCATGTTTTTATTCCTTGACTAACAATATTTTGGACTTACCTTAACATTATGATTTTGAATAGGAGTGGAGAAAGGGAAATATAGAAGTATCAGAATATTAGATGCTGTTCTTGTAGGTAAGGCAGCACACACTTTCTCAAATACTCATCTTTTGAAATACTTAACACCTACTGTCTCTGTAGTTACTCTGGAATAGCTACAGTGGTATAAGCATAGAGCCTTTGGTTGTACAGCTGTAATTGTTTGCATAAGCACATAACTCTCTTTGGTGAGGAGCACTGGTCCTCACAAAGACTCCTGCCCCTTTATGTTTTGGAAGTGATTTTTATTGCTTTTTATTTTTATTTAAGATTGTATGTCTATAAGTATATTTATTTTTATCTAAGTTTGGAGCATGTCAGAGCTTAATATTAGTATTTTGGGATATATATTTACTTTAGACAGTAAAATTAATATTTGCTACTCATGTCATGGATATGGTATTTCTCAATTGTCTAGCCTATGTTTCTGAGACTTTTATGGTTTATATTTTCAGTGTTACAACAGTGGAAGGTTTAAGGAAACGACCACTAATTGTATTTGATGGCAATTCAACAAGTACAAGCATAAAGGTGAAGAAGACAGAGAATGGAGCTGCCGATCGCCTGAAGCCTCCTCCAGCTGGAAGCACAACCAACACAGTTAGAAGATTATCAGTTCCTTCAAATGCCTCAACATACATTTCAGCCTCCAGTTTGTCAGAGGACGCTAAACTGGGAATAAGGAATAATGAGGCTAAGCAGAACAATATTTCAAAGACTAACAGCAGTGTGTTGACTAGTCTGAAGGTGTACCCTTTGTCTCCAATAGCAGGAACTACTGTTGTGAAGTTAAAGAGGTCTGTTCCAAAAGAGGAATCTGATTTGCCGGTATGTTTGTGCAGTATCTTGTTTTGCAGCTTTTTTTAAATTGAGATTTACAGGAGCCAAAGTTAGACCCTTGCAAGAGTTTTCAGGATTATCTTATTTTGGAAATAATAGTAGAGTATTTAGAAACAGACAGAAGTGTAGCTAGTTTGGGAAAAATCTGAAGGAAAGAAATTTGTACTTGTCCATAGGAAACTTCTGTGTGAGAGATGCAACTCTATAGAAAACATGCATGTAATTTAAAAATAAGTAAGTAACTCTTAAGGTGGTGCTGATAGCAGTCAAAACACAAACTAATTCTGCTGGTTGGTCTGAGAAAAAAAGTAGGCATTGTAGAAGAATATGAAAACAGCCGTGAAGGGAGGACAAGTGATTTGTTTTCTCTAGCATGAAAAAAAAAAAAATTATATGATCTGTAGCAATCTTACTTGAATGGTTGAGTAGGACAAGCTTTCATTTGTCAAAGTAGAGAAGGAGATGTTTCAGGAACTGGAGTGAGATGCTGAGAGCAGTAGAATACATCCTTAGAGGAAGAATGCCATCTGTTTTAAATCTCATGTACAATTGGCAAGCTAGAGGAAGGAGCTGGCTGTATAAATCTGGAGAGTGCCTAGGTTGTGGGTCGGAATGAGAAACTGTAACAACAAACCATATCAGTCAACGTGAGACACCAAAGGTCGACTGCTTGCTTTGAGGCATGGGAAACTTAATCAGGTACCTGGGCTTCTGAAAGGCCGTGAGAAAGATGTGCTGAGCTCTTGTACAGAAGGATGCTCTTCTCACCTAGAAGTCTGATGAGTGAGATGTTAACCATAAAGGTAAATAGTCACCTTATTTCTGCAAGTTGGATTTGGCTGCAAACAAATTTTCTGTGCAAAACTGAACTACGCTACAGATGAGGGCAGAATGGAGGTGATGAGCTCAAGTGATGAGTGAACAGCTAAGGCAGGATTTGTGAATTCAGCCAGGCATATCTTGGAAGGCATTGGTAATGGTGCTGTATGCAGCTGCCAGATGGGGACAAAGAACAGTGGTTTGTTTTGACAATGGTGTGATTAGTCTTAAAGGGCTTGTCAGTGAGCAAGGAGCAATGGGCCATCTCTTAAAAACATGCCACGGTATAGGGATAGATCTTAACACTTGTGTTGTATTCCTACATGAAAAAAATGAAGGAGTTTTCACATTTCCACTGGAATACGGGAATATCTGGACTAAGTCTGGGCTTCAAAGGGAAAAATAGAAATATCTATTTTCAGTTGAACTGCAGGGGGAGCTTTAGATATATAGTATGCGGTTACATTGATTAGAATTTTCCCAAGACATGAGACTGAACTTCTGTTTTCTCAATATTGCCTCATTAAATGCTTTCTATTAATATCTTTTAAAAAAATCTATTAATGAAAGAATGCAGGTAGTATCCCGTTGTGGGGATTGCTACATTCCATCAGACTTCTGTTAAACATGAGTGCCTAAACACGTGGCTGTTCTGAAAGACAGCTTTAGCAACTTTGAAAAGACCCATGGCTGAGGTTCTGAATGGAATTTATGCTTGAGAGGTGTGTTTCCTACTACCACTATTACTAACTTCTTTTAGTATTTGGAAGTCTTCCAAGTATTGGTTAGATTCAGATCTACAGAGCTTTTGAAACTAGTTTAATATACACCTCACAACTTCTTTATATTTAATTTAAATGTTTTGAAGACACAATGATGACACTTCTAAGTGCTACTGTATGACTGACACTCGGAATCCATGACCTCTGACATTTGACTTCCTACATTAGCCACAGTTTAGGTTGTTCCAGTTAATAACTGTAAGCTCAGTCATGCCTTGGTTAGTGTTGGTCAGACACGTGTGAAGTTAGCCAGGTGTGCTCTGTGGATGTTACTTTACCATCTGAAATTAAAGAATTTGCTGTTGAATAATAAGTGATACAGTCAGAAGAATCAGTGTACTTGGCAGATGACTGTAAAGCCTGATCTATTTTTCGTGTAATGAAGGTAAAGACAATCAACTCTCTCTCCAAGCGAGTGTTCCTTGACTTCCAAGAAAAACTTAATGAATAGCATAGAACTATGCCTATTATCTTTGGGTCTAATTCCCTTAAACCTTTCAGTGGTTGCAGTCCACAGACTGCAGTCCTGTAAATAAGTCAACGTTGAAAGTCTTTTAAAGAGAAGAGAGATCTCTAGATTGTGCTCCCTGCACCAGTATGTTCTTGAAAACTCATACGTGTCTTTACTCTGCTTATGTGGACTGTTAAAGCTCTAATTTTGCAGATTTTTTGTTTGTTTGTTTGTTTTATTATTTTACATAGTGGAAGGGAATTATTTCACCATTTTATCTGCTGTTGTTTTGTTTTGGACTTTCTTGATTTTTTAGAGGTTTCTTTTTGGCGGGGGGCTTGAAAAATGAGTTCACCTGAGGCTTTGGCGATTATTTCTCTTTTTTTTATCCAGATCATTACAAAAGAAGACCAAATTTTCTTTTTCTAACGTTTTTACTATTTGACAAAAGTAGATTGGTTTCCTAAGTTGTATATTTGGGGATGTTTCCTAATACAATCCTGTTTCCTGATTTTAAGAAGACAACCAGAAATAACTTTAGAAATATGTTTTGAAACTACAATATGTATCTGTTTCTATGCTGCATAACTGAAAGAAATTTTTGCATATTTAATTGTAGGTTGCTAAAAACCAAAACACATGTATGATTTGCAGGTAGTTAAATCCATTGGCCCCTTTTTTAATCTTCACTAGAGAAGTTCTGTGATATTTAGCTTTCTCCACAAGATGGCAATAGAAAGCTGTTGTAGTAGCCTGTAGCTGAATACTGTAATAGTAACAGATTGAAATATGTCAGATTAATGACTGACTCCTGTTTGCACAGTATCTCTAAGAATACTTATTTACTTTCTTGTATTCCAGAGTGACCTAAAGCCTTCGGAAGCAAAGAAGAAAATCCAGCATGTTACATGGCCATGAAGTAGCTACTGGTGCTTGAAACATAAATATTACTTCCGTATTTTCAAATAGATAGGTCATATTTAAACAGTTTAAATAATATTTTTAAAACTTACAGAGATTCAGTTTGCCGTGAAGTTTTAAACAAGTTTAACAGCTCCCTGTTGTAAAGCTGGAGTCTTTATCACCAGTCACCTTAAAAATGTCCACTCTTGTACACCAAGTAGTTAATTACTTCTTTAAAAGGTGGTGATATTACACTATACTAAACCTCCCACTCTTAGTTTTCAAGATTATTATAGTTCATCTCCTCCATGTCACTGTGATTTACACATTGTTTCACTAAGATTCAGGTTTGTTCTACGTCTGGTTAAATAGTTAAAATAGCTATTGAAATTTATAGTGATCCCTAGAGCCTTCATGGCTTTAAAAAGGAAATTAATTTAGGTGAGAAAACTGACCATTCTGCTGATAAGATAGTCTGCAGCAATTTTTTTTTACTTTTTGTTGCACAGGAGTGTAGCATTTGCAGTGCAAGTTAGGTTGGTAATAAGAGATGAACTATTTTAACAGCATTACTTCAAATTGAAGTTTCTCTTGATATAGGAAATAAGGAATGCACAGATGGAAATACGTGATTAGACTGTTTGATATGAAACTTCGAGAGGAAGTAGTGAATGGATTAGTGCCATGTTTTCTGAAGTACACAGGCATATTTTATACATGCATAAGTGTAAAAATGTGCCAATGTAGCAAATTTGATTGTTTTCCTGGTTACAATCACGCTTATAAAATATGGGGAAAACCGGTGGAATGCAGACCAGTGCTTTCTCAATTTACAAACAGTTGGAGAGGGACATGGATAGGAAGACAGAAGTACCTTGAGAACATGAACACATGTAATTGCACTCAAGAAAAAGCCCCACAAACCTGTTTTCCCTTCCTTTGATAATTTAAGATGGTTTTCTGTGAAACTTGGTGTTTCATTAGGATTATTGGTAGTGCCTCACAGGGCAAAAACCAATTAAGTCGATGGAAACATTTTTATTAAAACTCAGTGGCTCAGGGTAAGGTCAATTTCGATCAGTTTTTAGATATGGATGGTAAATAATAGTAACATGCTCCCAGACTTGGTAAAACAAAAAAAAATCAACTTCTGTATCCACTTAGTTAACCCACTAAAAGAAGCTCAGTAGTGATCTGAAAGCTTGTTTACATTTTTAACACTGGTTTATATTGAAACCAAAAACTGTAGCTTAGTTCGTTACTTTACAGAAGTTCTCTATTCACCGTTATGATGTAAAAGGCACTTCTCGAATGCTGTAAAATGGTAAGAATGTATGTTTTGAAATGGTGTGCTGTTTTCCTTTTACTAAACACTTGTGGAGTTTTTGTACTTGAGTACAGCAAACTTTAATGTAATGTACATTTTGTATGTAAAAACTTGTCTTTTAAGTAGCCTTATCATATTTAAATAAATGAAATTAAAAGCAAACAAAGCAGTGCTGCCTTGTTTTTGTGAAGTAATTAAGTTTGTTCATTTTATACGTTTATATTTTGGTGGACCTGAAGTGATCAGCACTTAAAGCTTAACAGGGTAAAAGGGTCAGCAGCTGCTTTGCAGCTGTTGCAGCAGTTAGCCTCACGTGAAGCGCTGGTTTTTGCAATAGTGTAACAGTCTGATGGGAATTCTGTGGTTGGCTTGTCAGTGGTCTAGAGTCTAGAATGTATTTTGTATAGTTCCACTTGCTGGGAGGATGTGTGTGTTGGTATGTGTTAAGGAGGGATATGCAGATACTGCTGTTGCATGGTAGCAGTCCTGTTTTCAGGCTGGGATGCTTTCCAGCCTTATCTTGTTTCACCTGTCTTTCCCCAAAGCTGGGGCCATTTTGCTATCTGTTGTAGCACTTGGGAGGAAAGATGCAAGCCATGCTGCTTCTACTGCCTTCTTAAAATGATCAAAGTTGGGAAAGACTTCCAAGATCATCAAGTCCAAACTTCAACTGAATTCCACATGCACACTACGTTATATCACAGAGCCGCGTCTGCTCGTTTTTTGAACACTTCCAGGGATGGTGGGTGACTTTACCATTCCCTGGGAGCCTGTTCCAGTGCTTTACCATATCCAGTCCAGAAAATTTTCCTAACATGCAGCCTGACAGTTGGAGGCTGTTTCTTGTTGTCCTGTGGCTAGCTGCCTGCGAGAAGAGGCCAAGCTCCGCCTTGCTGTGATCTCCTTTCAGGCAGTTGTAGAGTGCAATAAGGTCTCACCTCAGCCCTTTCTCCAGGCTAAGCAAACCCCAGCCTCAGCCCCTTCACCAGCTCTGTTGCCCTTCTCTGGATGCACTCCAGCACCTCTGGCCTTCTTGTAATGAGGGGCCTAAAACTGAACACAGGACTCGAGATGTGGCCACTCATCAGTGCCAGGTACAGAAGCACTACCCCTTTAGCTCAAAGGAATCTTTCTTGGCAAAGCACTAGAGCAGGGCTGCGATGTGCTGGGGGATTTGCAGATCCCAGAGGAGAGAGAGAGGTGTTTGCCCTCCACTTGGAGGTGTGGATATAAGAGTGACTTTTGTGGCTGTTTCCTACAGCTTTCATCACAGAATGAAATCACCAAGGGATAGAATTTAGCCACTCAGTGAGTTTTGATTTTGAAGTGTGCACTTCAAAAATGTCAGCAAGCCAAGTTCTTCAAATGGTGTCCAATAAACTAAATCTGATTTGATATATCTATTCAACATCTATAATGTTGAATTAATGAGAGGGGAATGACCTGTGAGCACTTTGCACTTGGTATAAAGAGTGGTGGCAGAAACTAGGAGCAAACATTCCCAACCCAGTAACACACAAAGTACATTCCTAAATCTTATTTTCACATTTGACGATTCCTGTTGGAGGTGTGACATTTCTTTCTTCCTTTTTCTGGGCACAAATGGATTCCATCTGGAAGGTGTACTGGGATCGTACATTCTATAACATGGCCATATTTCTTGTAGTTTGCTTTTGGAAAAGGTTTGTCTTCCTTTGTACTGTTTCCTTTTGATATTATTGTCCTGCCAACACGCTGTTGCTGACAGTTGCCTCTGTGGCAAACATGTAGCAGAAATTATGCTACAACAAAGGGTATTATGTATCCCAACAGAGAACAAAATTAAAGTATGCCCTACTATAGAAGTTAAACTTCTGACTTTCACAAAGATAAATGTCTTTTGAGTTGTCTTGACCTCCTTGCTTGCTGAGAAGAAAAATATTTTGGGTTTGAGTTTGGGGCCTATGAACACGTTTTTATCAGCTGCAGTCAGTTCAGTGTTTTCACACACTTGTTCATTTTTGATGATAATTTTCCCACTGACTTCAATTAGTAGAAGACTATGTTGTAAAGCAGGGCCTTATGAGAATTGTCTAAACTTCACACTCCCAAAAACTGGGTGCAGTGGTTGTGTTTGTATGCATTGTGTTTCAGAATGTGAAAACATTTTTGTAAATATTATGTAAATACAATTAAGCCACAATCACAATTTTGTTTTAAACAATTTTATTTTGAAAAATACAATGTGCAGTGTAATGTCAACTAACTGTAATACTGCCACTGTCAATCAGAACTTGTACTTCACACAATGATCAGCTAGTCATGCAATAAAATATGTACCTGTCTTGAAGCACTCTCACTTCCACTGTTTCATCATTATCTCTTTATGGCATGTCACAAATCCATGTACATTGAAACACACTCTACTTTTGTAGTCCTTCTACAGACTTGACAGCACACAATAGTTACATAGCTCAAGAACACTGGGGTGAGACCAGCATTACTGGAATTGAATGGCCTTTGCCATTGATTTCAGTGGGCTGAAGGTTTCACCCTGAATATCCATCTATGAATGTATTGTGTACAGCCATTGCAATCCTTTAACTGTATCACTTGCTTGTAACTGGAATACTTTTTAGGAAAAAAATACCCCTTAAAAATAATACATTATGTCAAAAACAGCCAAACAGTTTTACATCATGGGGTTTGCATTAGTTTTTGTTATTGGTGGAAATCTTAAACACCAACACTGCTATTAGAGATTTTCAAGTTGTTTTTCCTCCAGGTTTGGAGAGTATAAAGAAAAAGGTTAAGTAATGTTAATAGTACAGTGAGATATAGAGCGGCAAAGCTAGTTCTGAACATCCGTGTTTTTCAGACTATATATTGTAAGAACGGCTTTCCTCCATTCTTCCTCACCTCTTAGTTTGAGCTTTAGATATCCTTCCCACATTCAGGGCACAGGATGTCATCCCTTTCTGTGAGGAAGCCGCGACCCACCAGTGAAAGGGAGCACTTCTTACAGTTAAAGCAATCATTATGCCACTGCCGTTCTTCAAAAGAGATGTACTTGGTTCCTCCGAGCCCTGTTTGAAAAACAAAATCGTCCTGTTACAAGAAAAGACTAGCAGGTCAGCCATCAAGTGATGCAGACTGATCTGGACATTTGACATACAGTGGTGAAAAAATGCCATTGTGACAAATCTGTCTGTTGCTGTGCTAATTTTGCCACCCTTACTCTGTAGTGACTAATATTTTCATTCTCAAATACTTCTGTTGCTTTCAGTAAAGTTAATGAGCAAGGCTGTTATCCCTAGTGATAATGGTAGAAATGAAATTCCAAGGCATGGCCCTGCAACATGCATTGCAGAAAAGCAAAGCACCTGCCTCTGAACAGAATTCTGATAGCATTTTACAGAATGTTTTATGACGCCTGAGTATGTTAATTTTTGTTTTGTAGAAGTGCATTTAGATAATTAAAAACCAAGTCTATCATGTGTCATGACTTGATTCATAGCTCTGAAGGAAGAATGCCTCAGGAAAAGAAGCAGGTTAGTAAAAAAGCATTCCAGAGTTTGAGGCTATGGCAGTTATCATAAGGTGTATTGAAGATGTACACAAAAAAAAAAAAAAAAAAAAAAAAAAAAAAAAAAAAAAAAAGAAAAAAGGGAAAAATATCTTAGTAGTCTCTTAGTAGTCTTTTGCTTAACCTCAAAAATGACTAGCTGAAGTTCTGTGAAAAGATTTAATTGTACCAGCTGCATATCTTGTACCAGGTGAGACCTTTTGTTTAGTTTTGCCTTTAGCAGCAACTTAACACACAAAACCACCACCAAATGTAAAGACACCAGCCATGAGAGACCTACCACTGATTGGGTTTGTGCATCCAGCACACTTTTTGGCGTAGAGGTTGCAGAAGCAGCTCAAGCAGTACGCAAACTCATCCCTAGAGGTAAAGCGCTGTCCAGACAATTGCTTCTTGCATCCAGTACACACAAAGCACTCCTTATGCCACGGCTGCTCCCGGTAGGTAACGCCTCCTGTAGTGATAGCCTGTTTTAGGGAAAAAAAAAGACAAAAAAGTGTTTTCTCAAGGGTAGCAGGTTAGTATTTTGATTTGGTAAAGAGGAAGGCTGATGAGATTTTAGTGGGTGGGAGGAGGGGAAGAAGGCTTAACAACAGCAAGATTATAATTTTGCGTGGAGTTGACCTTGAGAAAATAATGCAAGTGCTTTATTGTAATTTCCTAATTTATAAAAAGAAGCCCCATACTAAAAGCACTTTATTCTGCATATATTTTAAAATCTCACTCTCAATTGTACTCTTTGTTTTTCAAGCTACTCTTTGTATGTTGCTTTTCATATGCATGTGCTAGAGTTTGTCTCATCACTGTTACTTCACCTGTCCTTTTCTTCATGGTGAAGGAATTACCTGATGTGTTTCATATTCCCTGTTACTTTATTTGGGAAAGACTGGTTTATTTTGTATTTTAGATGAAATATTTACTTTCTGCTTCTCCCGACTTTGTCAGGGAGTTTTCTCTTACAACATGAAACTGGAACTGAAATTATATAATCTCTTAAAACCAGTTAATTCTGAATCTTTTTACACATACAAAAATGAGATATTCTGTCTAGTTGGATATAAAGTCCTGGGGTGGACTTCAATCCCTTAGGTTTCAGGTAAGCAAAACAAGAGCACTACCTTCTTGCACTGGACGCATTGCATGGCAAACTGCTTTTCATAGCAGGGCACACAAAAGTTTTGACTGTCCTTAGGGATGAAGCTCTTTGTCCCAATAGGCTGTTGGCAGCGGTAGCAGATGAAGCAGGTCTCGTGCCAGCTGTTGCCCTTGTATTCCATCTTCCGAGTACCTGTAATGAGACCAGAGCATCAACTGACCTTTTGGGTGAGATAGGTGCAATTCATAGCTCTTGTTTGCCTGGCAGCTGGCTGACAGTCAGGAAGCGTTGCAGCTATGAGCTAGAGGCTATTTCATGTTCCTACCAGCTTTGCATGATATTTGGTACCATTTCAGGTTTTAGGAGAGCAAGTGGTTCTTCTGTAAAGAAGAGAAACATTTAAGGCAAATAACTGTAGCTTAGGACAGCTTTTTGTGGTACTATAAGGCAAATAATGAATTCCAATGCACAGAAAAATTCAAGGGAATTGGAGAGACACCAGTAAAAGCTGCTGTTGGTGCTGAGTGGAGTGCCATTCCTTATTAAAGATTGACCTCTTTCATTCCACATCTGTTTTGTCTCTTTTTCAGATAGCAGCAAGATACCTGGTTAATTACAGACTCATAGAATGATTTGGGTTGGAAGAGACCTTAAAGATCATCTAGTTTTAAACTCCCTGCCATGAACAGGGGTAACTCTCACTAGACCAGGTTCTCAGAGCTTGATCCAACCTGGCTTTGAACACTGCCAGGGATGGGACATCCAATTTCTGGCAAGCATCTTGCCTCCCTTTCCCAATGAAATATAGTCACTGTCTGAGACAAAGGATTATTTCATATCTGCTCGAGGGCCTTTTTCTTGTTCTTACTGAGGTGTATTATAAGTTTGCAATGGTTTCCTGCTCAGAAACACCTATCCTAAATGCTTTTGTGTCTCTTGAAAATTTCAGTAAGAAAGAAGCTTTCTCTCTATTTTCAGCTGTATTGAAAATATGGATGAAATGTAGAAGGAAGAAAAATCTTTAAACAGTTCTTTACTGAAAAGCAGTAAAGTGGTATGGTAGTTAGGAAATGAATCCACTTCTCTAGAGCAACATTTTAGGGTTTAGACTGTGTGCTTTGCAGATTCAGTCCACTGTAAGGCAGGTGGACTCTGAGCCCTTCCAGGAAATTGGAGATGCCCTATTATATGGACAAATTTCTTTGCACAGGGTATGATTTCCTATGTATCAGCTGGCGTCAGAATATTTGATACTGGCCAGAAGGATAAACACAAAAATGTTGTTCCTACAGTTTTGCATCACTCTTGGAGCCTGTAACAGCAAACACAAAGTCAAATGCTTGGAAGACTGACAAGCTGATTGAGCTGGCTAATGATGAAGAACCACACTAAAACCTTTGATGCCAATTCTCCCCACACCTTTTACTGCAGGGTGAAATTTTACCATTTTCCCCCTTCTCAAGCATTAATTCATCTTTGTTTACAAGTTGCCTATTTTTCCTCTTTTATAATCTCATTAAAGTTTGCTGAGAGGCATACTTCAGGATTTATTTGTTTTGTTTTTTTTTTTTTTTTATTGACTTGCATCAGTAGTAGTAAGTGAATTGTTAATTATCTTTCTTTCTGATGCTTACATTCTTGAATATTTCTGTTCCATTCTATTAACAGACACCTTCTACAAATTATGCCCTCTCTATGCCGGTAACTTTCTATGTCATGCCAAGGAGCAAATAAATCAAGGAGAAAAAAAACCTTGAAAGAATGTTCTGGAAAAAGGAGATGAAGATAATTTATTTTTTTTTTAATTGTCTAGAATTTTATTTTCACATTTTCAGTTGTGCTCTCTTTGGGATGGTGTTGTCACCGAAACTCAAAGCAGGGAGAGCACTGTTTGTTAGCTGCTTGACTGAAGTCAGCAGGAGTTGAGTTTGCAGAAGGACTGAAAGACCAAGCTTGTAATGACTTAAATGGGCACATCATGATAAGGCTTCATTAAATCTACTTTGTACATTTACTGGAGCAAAGCAAAGAGCAAGTGTAGCATTAACAGTCTCCACAAAGGGTATCCAAGCACTTGCTGGTTCTTTCAAAATGAATTATGCTTCGTGATCACACTCCTCTGGAGTAGCTCCTGTACTACCATGGTGTCCTGTGCAAGTAGGAAAGACATGCAGGGCATGCTGCTCTTCCAGTGTGGTGACACCTCAGCTATCTGGGACAAGCAGCTAAAGACCAGGGGGTAGTTGTAAAACTTACAAAAATTAATTTCTTCTCTTTTAGGTTATAACAGAAGAAGAAATTCTCTGTCACTGAATCTAGCCTCCATTACTACATATCAGTGTAAAGCTGGTATAATAGACAAAAAGAGATCCATTCAGTAAATCACTGATAATGATGATGAATCTGATGAACAATCTTAAAAATAAATACATATAAAATTATGGAATCGTTTTGGTTGAAAGGGACCTTTAATGATCGTCTAGTCCAATCCCCTGCAAAGGGACATCTTCAACTTGATCAGGTTTCTCAGAACCCCATCCAAACTGACCATGAATTTTTCCAGGCATGGGGCATCCACCACCTCTCTGGGCAACCTGTTCCAGCATTTTACATTATCAACCTCACTGTAGAAAACTTATTCTTTATATCTAATCTAATTCAACCCTCTTTAACTTTAAAATCATTATGTTTTGTTCTATTGCAACAGGCCCTGCTGATAAGTTTGTCCCCATCTTTATTATAGGTCCCCTTTAAGTACTGAAAGGCTACAATCAGGTTTCACCAGAGGCTTCTCTTCTTTAGGCTGAACAACCGCAACTCTCTTAGCTTGTCTTTATAAGAGTGGTGCTCTAGCCCTCTTTGTGGCCCTCCTCTGGACCTCCTCCAACAGTTCCATGTTCTTCTTCTGTTGATGCCCCCAGAGCTGGATGCAGCACTCCAGCTGAGATCTCTCAAGAGCAAAGTCAAGAGGCAGAATCACCACCCTTAACCTGCTGACCACGCTGCTTTGGATGCAGCCCAGGATACAATTGGCTTTCTGGGATGTGAGTGGACATTCTGTGTCATGTACTTCCAGCTTTAAAACTAGCACTGACTATTCCCAAGCAAGTCAGTTTTTACTTCTGTAAAATGGGTGCACACAGAATAATAGGAGATACCTAAACTCAATCATGAATAGATGTGGTCCTTTGCTTTTAAATATTTTTATTGTTTCTGTTTCTAAGTCCTACTTCATCATCAAGTCTTCATTTTTACACCCTAGGATCAAAATGTTGTGGTTTTCTCCTTTTATCTAAGATGACCAATGTCAGAACCAGTTGACAGAGCAACAAGTGATCATAATGGAGAGTGTACGAGGATTCTTCAAATTACCTTTTAATATTTTATTTCTGCACTGATAGCACTTCGACTTTACAGCCCTCAAATCATCACAGAATGCTATAGTATTGACATGAGAAGATGAGGGTTTAGCAATCTATTACTATAACCTCATGTTTCATGTTGAAAAAGAAAACAGGTCTTTCCTGTTTCTTTATATCTTTGTGCTTAAGACAGACCTCAGAAGCACTTTGACCAGTTTTTCATTTGTCTGAGAGAAGCTAGATTTAGAGTAATTACACAAAAAAGCTAAAATTTGAATTAAATAAGCTACTAAATTTGCAAGCTGTTCCTGGTTTTCAAGAAGTGAAAGTCAGTCAAGACAGAGTACAAAACTGGGATTGGACAGAAAGATCAATATTAGTTTTACAGGCATCAAAAGCTTTTAAATGAATATTGCTAGGAAATATTATAAATGCCATTGATAAAAATGCTAACTAAAACTAATGCTAATTTTCAAAACAGTCTGTTTCACATGAGTAACAGTTCTGCCATGACCCATTATGAACATTACATGTTCTGGTCATGAAAGTGGCCTAGAATGCACCATAAACTCCTTTTTACACAGTTCACCATGATTTAGCAGAGACAGTCAAGGAAAAATATTTCTCACAAATGCTGCTGAATTTGGGCTTGATATTTATACCAAAAAGTGAACATCCTAACCTGGCATAATAGTCTTCTTGCACTCATTACATTTGGAAGAGTATTCATTTGAGTAGCAGTCAGTACAAAGCAGGTGTTCCTCTTTTGCAGCAAAAGGTTTGTCCACCAAGGAATTCTTGCACTGGAAGCAATGGAAGCAGGTTTCATGCCAGTGGCGGTCCTTGTACGACAGATCCTGTAGAAATCCAAAACCACAGGGTGAGTGGAATGAATAGTTTGCACAACTGGAAGCTCAGAGAATGCAAACACATCCAAATCTGAACTGCAGCCAGGAGCTGGGGCTAATTTGCACTGCTCAAGAAAACAAAACATTCTGACGGAGAACTTACTTTGCTGTGATAACCAGGAACAGATCATGACAACAATCAACCCTTTTTCAATTCAAAGTAATCTTTTCTGTATGTGACAGAGGAACAGCTAGTTTCATTTAGGTATTTCCTTTGAGAATAAAGCCCTGCTTTTGAGTCAGATTGAAACTTGTTAGCCTGATAGGAATAGTAGACTTCCCCTATTTGCCTTAATTATTGCTGATTTCTGGTTCATTTCATATATATTTACTCCTGAACAGAAATCTTTTTTTCCTCAATTTTGTTCTGGTACTTTTCCGACAGATTTGCACCAAGGTCAGAATTGGTCTGATCTCTTTGGGATTTCTTTAATTTCAACAAATTTTTAATGACTCTTGTGTTTTGGTTTATCAGATGTGGATTGGACTGAAAGATACAAGGCCACATTTTACCTTCATCCAGTGATCCACAATAATGGTCAAGGGATTAGTGTGGGCTTGTCAGTGTTTAAAGTACTCTCCACAGCGATTCCTTTTATTATTTAAAAGTAACAGTACTTCTCAAATTTGTGACCTAAAGCAAAGGATTGTGCTTTTTAAAATTTAAATCGAGGTGGCCTAATCATGTAATGCTTGAACAGTGTTTGGACTTTAAACACAATAGAGCTTGGATCATTAGAAGAAACAGTGTCTTCCCGAAAACATACAGGCTCTGGTTTGGGTTGGGAGTGTGAAAGGCTGGAATTGTCATGAATAGGAAGTATAAAATTCAGCAGAAATAACTCCTCAATTTCTAGCTCAAAATCTACTGTGTATTTATTGCAGGCACTAAACTAATCAGATTAACTGAAGGAAAAGAGTGAGTGATAGAACATCAGATTTTTCAGTTGTGCAAAGCATCACAAAGGGTTCATACCTGATCTGGCCTAGGGTGTACTGTGTCAGTACAGTCACAGGTAACTCCAAATGTGCAATCTTAGCCCAGGGCAAACAGAAGACACCATGGATTTAGGTTAACCTAAAGTAACGTGTCCTCAGGAGCCTTGCACTCCTGAATTACTAGTAAGAAACACTGAAATAGCTCCATCTAGCTCAGCTGATACGTGGTTAAACTTCAGTAATTTCTGTCAGAATTTGACCATGCAACTAAGCATTTTTGTTTGGACACCTGTGCTACTCACCTAAATTTTTAAAATCATTGTGAGTAACAATTGATACCTCATGTGTCCTTCATCTCTGAGATTGCACTCTATGATAGAATATCTAAGACTTCTACCTTACAGCTTTCGGACTGTTGTTTGTCCAGCTCATCTATTCATTTCAGCTAACTCCTTTTGAAACAGCACAAATTTCTGACTGTAAAATTTTAATCATGTCTAATAGCAAATTGAAACCAATCTTCTTTGGAAGGTATTTACTGTTTTTTTTTTTTTTTCCTCTTTAAGTGAAGTTCAATAGCTTAAATTTAATCCCACACTGTATTTTCAACAGAAAAATACAATATACAGCCAATAGTGTTTTCCAAAATGTGAAATTTGCTTTCTAGAAAGTAGAAAAATGGATCTGTTTTTCTTTCTCTTGTAACATGATGTATTCAATTATTTTCCTCACATGCTACCATTTCGTCTTTTTGCAATTCTCAGCAAGCTATTTTTCAAATATCCAAAATTCATGTGCTGATGTCTGCTTATTTTGTCAATGAAATTATACCCTGAAGAAGGTGCAGGCCTTTTAGAGAAGGAGTAATGAAGACAAAGATAGGTGTCAATGATGAAAGATTTGATCCCTGAGTTAGTTACAGTGCAAGATTTTACAGGCAGTAGCTGGGTAGGTGATAGTAGCAGATATTTCACCATGATGAAGTGAGCAAGCACAACCACAACAAAAAGTACACAAGATAAAAAGTGGATTGAATAATCTTTAGCTAATCTGGATTACTGTAACAAATATTGCCATTGAATATAGAGAGAGTCTAAGATGTCTGGATTTGACAGCAGAATATTAGACTGATGAAATGGGTATTGCTTTCTCTCTCTGAATCTGTCACATTTGAAAGCAAGGAAGTCCAAGGTACTGATGAAACCATTTATGCATCATGAGCATTCTTAGGTGAGTGTAATAAAGTCACTGAAAAAGAGGTTTGGTCTACTTCTTCTACTACTTGTCCATGAGCTGTGAATGTATTGATCTGGAGCAGATTCTGCACTGGAAAAGCTCGTACCTAAACTGACGTAAAGCTTTCTGAATGTCAGGCTGGTCCTCTGTTAAGCTGAAAGAACATCAGATTTAGTCTAGGCATGTGAATTCTAGTTTATGCTAGCTGATTGTATCCCAAATAAATCTGTTCCAGCAGAAGGTACAAGAGATATGCAACTAATTCCTGGTTTGTTTTCACTTATTTTCATTATGTCGCTCACAAAGAAAACTTTGGCAACATAACTGTTAACCTTGGCAAGATTGCGTTTTACAGCTTCTCCACAGTTCTGTACAGTTTTGCTCCAGCATGGTTTATTTGGCCTCTAGGGTGGGACCGCAGGTGACTTTTTTTAAAAAAGAAAAGTGGAGTTTTTTACAAAAAACCCAGAAGACCCCCTAAGACTAGGGTTATCAGGTAACTGGGTTACTCTTGGGCTCCTCATACCCTGCATCTACATTGTCTTCTCCTCAGGCTTTTTAAGTCTAAGCAAACTGAAGCCATTATGCATCACCATTTCTCTTGAACTCGGTTTCAACAGGGACCCAGTAGGAAGAAGGAGATTAGAGAGTTTGTTACCAGGACAGTAACTGTAAATGTTGTTCATGAGTGAAGACTACATTAGGCTTTTATGTCTGCCACAATGGTCTTTCAGAAGGTTGAATGTAGGAAATGGGCTATGCCAACTAAATCCTGTGTAGATTTTAGCTACACGCACCCAGTCGTAAAACACTTAAGTATGTTAGACTGGCACATATCTATCAAAAGCATGTTGAGAAAAGATAAAAACAATCAATGCTTTGCTGGACTCAGCCCCTTAGGTGTATGAGAAGATACTAAGGTACCCACCTCTTTAACCATTTCACTTTACAACAATTAGTCTCAGATTCAGTAATGAGCTGAAAAAGTGTTGCATGTCAGGACAGGGTTTAAACATTAGAAATTAGGAAAATAATTATTTTATCCCTTTCCTGATCCTCATTACTGGGGGTTTTAAATTTTTGTTTAGTTTGTGTGTGGGACTGACCCTTTTGAGCCATTTTTGGCCTATGTGCTGACACAGTAGCTTTATCTCACAATCCACTTATAATTTAATTTTCACATTTCACAGGGAGAGTTTTCACCTCCTTCTGCCTGCCAAGGCCAACTTGTGGACTACATTAAACAGAGGACTACTGTAGGTATTTCCTGTATTTTCAATGGTTTCTATACCATAGGATCTGCAAGGAAAGTATTAAAGAAGCCAAAGTAAACCAAAAGTAACCCTTCGGCAGTTAAGCAAATGCGTACATGATGGATGGATTTCCAGAAAGAAGCATGAAACTGTAGGTGTGGTGAGTGTTCACCAGTGACATAGCCAATAAAATGCCAAATTTTCTAGAAAAAATAAATTTCTCCTATAACCTGTTGGCATGTAGATAATGTAATACAGGTGTGAGAGAAAAGGCATCATGTTTTCATACTGCTTGCTGGTGCCTCCTAACACTCAGTATATGAAGCTTTTAATTTGTTCGTGAAAGTTTCATAAACATCAGCTAGAATTGTTTACAGTAAATGAAACGGCCTGTGCCCAAAGGTGTCATTCAGACAAGTCATTCCGAGGGTTTTTGGCAGAAAAGATTTGTTCTTTTAAAATAAAGAACAAGTCAGTTATTACTCAGTTACATTCACAGTTGCCCATAAACTACCATAAAAACTAGAAAGATAGTGAAGAAAATTTTCCCCTGATCCGAATTCAAGGAAAGTTTCTCTACAGCATTGCTGTCTTGTGGGGTCTCTGTGCTATAGCTAAAACACAATGTGAAAATCTGGCATAAATTTCATCCTCTCAGAGCCCAGCACTGTAACAATTTGAGGATTACCAGTGTTTGAGCAGTCTTAAGTTCAACTGAGATGAATTGATGGTGTGCACCTCTGCTGATACATCATGGTAGTGTCAGAGAGCCGGCTGTCCTCAACACCTGAGGTTTCACTTTGGTGTAACGCTGTCAGTTATAGGAGGGGTGCTTTTAATCGGGATGGTGGGAAAGAAGGAAATTAAAAGCATCTGGTTTCCAGTGCAGCTTTTCTCAGTGCAGAGAAAGAATCGTGGCCAAGAAAGGGACATGTAAAGGAAAATCTGATGTGAGAGCAATGTGGGACTTTTCAGGTTGTAATGTGGATGTAGCTTGGACACCACTGCCGGATGCAGAGGCCTGGATGGGACCCTTTCTCATAACACTGTCACTCCATTAGGTGTTTTTTGTTCCAAATTCTGCATTTTCAGGTCCATTGGAGTCCATTTCGTACATGCAATAAACACATTGCTTTCATTGCGAAACATAGTACAATTTATCTTCTTTGTTCAAGTGAAAAATTAAATGCAATGTGTAAAAAGATTTATGTAAAAATATCATAAATGCATGTGTGTGTATATTTCTTACGTATTTATTTACCTATGTATACATACAGTTTAATGAGGAGAAGAAACCTGATTTTTTTGTGACTGTTTCATGGCTGAATTATGCTCAGTCATACAGTGCACACACTTCATCTGAAACTTATCTTCTTTTAAGGACTCTCTCAAATGTGTTCCCTAGTGTCTGTTACTGTCATTGAAAAAGTACTCGAATTTTCTTCTCAGTGAGAACATTCATAGGATCTCTTTTTCTACCCAAACTTGGGGTTTTTTTAGAAAATTTGTAGGAACTTAAGTTTCAACATTTATCCATCTGTCAGAATGTGGTTAAAATTGGTCAAAAGCTTCAAGAGCTACAGCATAAGGCATGGACAGGCACAAACAGCAGTCACAGAAACAAAAAAAGACATGTTTGTTTCTGGCACATTTTATAGTTCTTTAAGAAATCTTTATTTACTATCTCTTAGTTGTGTTTTCCACGTATAGTCCTGGTTCTTTACATATTTAAAATATTCTTAGATTGAAGACAGTTGGGGCTTTTTCTTTTTTTTAATCTGATATTAGAGCGCGTCAAGCTTAAAAGTAAAGAAAAGCAGTATATCGGATAACACCCACACTCCCTAAATCCATAAATCTGGGTTGAAAAGTTCAGCCTGATTAATTCCTGAATACTTTGACCGAGATTTGTTGAAGCTGATCCAAGTTTTTAAATTCTTGACTATCAACACACAGAAATATCTTCTCAGGGGATTAAAAAGAGACCTTAAAACAAAAGCACATTCTGGAACAGGGCAGAAATATTTTGCTTTTTCAGGTCAGGCCAGGCCAGCTGTATCTCTTCTGTAACCTGAATATTTATGAGCTGTAGGAAAGCTGGCAATTTTATACCTTCAAACAGACTATTGCCAGTTCCCTGTCTTGGTAGGGAAACATTTTTACATTTTTAAGGCTTCTGAAAGGGACTTTCCTACTGATTTGCCAATAGGATGTTGTAGATCAGTTTGGAAGATATGACCCATTTATTTTTTCCCATCTGAGTAAGCATATATATTTATATCTCTGAATTAGTGATTGAGTGGAAGTATCACTAATAGAATTAACTGTTCCTTCTAGAGGTAAGGATCAGCAATCTGGAAAATCAAAAATCAGATCTCTTGTGTCAGTGAAGAATCCTATGGTCATGCAATACAAATTGCAGTTCTACTGCAATCCCACTCTGTCTGTGAAAATCTTGCCCAACTTTGAACAGGTCAGTTCTGTGCAAGGAGCATGTATACTGGATGAAGTCTGTAGGTAGCAGTCCAACACTGGATGGCTCACCTGTCTTCATTCAGGCAGGATGAAACTGGCATGAACTCCAGCTTTTTGGTTAATTTAAAAGAAATACAGGCGGTCACACCTGATCTGTACCAGGCAGGTGTTTCCATGTGTTGTAGCAGTGCATAGCTCAAGCAAACAAGGCCTCTGCTCTGTCCATCCCATTTTTTAATTAGACTCCACTATCATCATTCTGTATTTAAAAGGCTAATTTTTATAACTCTATCTGATTTATTACTTGGGTCAACACTAGCTAGATTTCTGTGATCTCCAAGTTGGCACCTTGTCTTGAGTGTGTCTTGTCTCTTGATGACCACAGAAGTGTGGTCACTGCAAAGCCAGCAGTGGCTTAGCTCCTTCTGACCCAAAGGTAGGCAAAACCAGCTTCTGCCACCCTTCCAGACCCCAGCTGGCCCTGAGGACAGGCTCCTCCAATGAGTTAAAGAGAATTTCTTACTTCAGAGTGTCAGATCATTCTCTGCCTTACAAGAACACATTTCTATTATCATGTCTGGTAAAGAAGGGTTTGCCAACTGAAACGATACAAAACAAATGCAGGGGTCCAGAATATATGCTTTCCCATCAAAAGAAACTCCTGTGTAGCTGTTAGGCTGGATCCTTCCAGATCTCAGAGATCTGTATCCAGGTTGTTCTGTCAAGATTTCTGTAACAAGACACAAATCTGGCATACCTTGCAGTCAGCACCAATAGGTTTCTTGCATTCTTCGCAGGTGTTGGAAAAAAGATTTTCATAGCATTTCACACAGTAGGGGCTGTCCTCCTTCAGGATGTACTTCTTACCAAACAGGGACTCTTTGCAGTAGTGGCAGTCAAAGCGTTCCGTCATGTTGGTGTTTGGAGTGCAGCTATCCTGCCACAAAGACAGGAACAGGCACATGTCAGACTGAACTACACTTGACCCAATCCCCCAGGAAAGGTTTGTAAATCCTGGTTTATCACATTGCACCTCAGTTTTAATCGAACAAATGACCAAAGTAGGAAGAAACTGGACTATAAATTTTGCAGGGCAGGGCAATGACAATAGCCCATCTACTTTAGCCACCTGTTGATCCATCTTTAGCCAAACCTAGTGTTAGAAGTGAGAGAGAGGAGTAAACCCTGAGTCTGAAGAATTCCAATGGAATTTGTGAATGGAATTTGACCTACAGGTCCCAAACAGGAAGGTGTCTCTCTATGGGATGAGGGAGTCAAGTCCATTAAGATAAGAGGATGAGCCAACTAATCTTCAGTCATAATATCTCATGCATAAGGCAAGACAGAGGTTTTACATTGCCAGTAGACTTCAGCCATATGTAGCCTTGCAGGCACCACTGAAATGTGCTGCTGCACCTTCCTTCTCTGTATTCTTAGTAAACCAGTGTCTGGCAATCATTGCCCCACAGGCAGACACCAGTCCTCCATCTCTGCTCATGCATGGGACTATGGGCACGGGAGGTGTAGGGTCAGTGATTGTGTATCTGATTCTCCTCTGGGGCAACTGAATGAGTTATCCAACAGCTGCAGTGAACGGGACAAAACCGGGAGCTAGGTGTTCTGGCTCAGACAAATGTCAAACAATGATTATGGAAGGGAAAAAGCAAATAGCAGAAACTGTATATGATGTTTCAGCTTGTTAGAATTAGGGACAATTTCTATTTGCTCCTCAGGTTTTTTTACACCTCTATCACACAAGCATCGATGACACAAATGCCTTTGATTATCTGCATGAATATTTATTACTGCCTGGGACAATTTATTTTGGGTTTCATTAGAGTCATCACCTTCTTTCTTAACCTGGGGCTTGTAGCATGTGTTGCACCTGAAATCTGTTTGGAGGTTACAGCTGGAGCAGGGCATAGCTGTCTGCTTAGGAAAGGGAATTTCCCAAGCGGAAAGTACATGCCACCTGGACTGCATGATCTTCACTGCCTGCCAGGCTGCATCTCCTCTTTAAGTCACATTTGATCTATAAATCCTTAAATGTTTTGAATACTAATAGCTTAAGTGGCTACCTCTGTCTTTCATGCGCAAGTGACATTTACAGCAGCTGCAGTCCTTTTGCCAACTTCAGCTCTCAGTTTTAAACAAAATGTTACTTGCTTAGTGTTCTTGGCACAGGTCACTGGATTCTGGAGTTTGTCTTCTCCTTCTGGCAGTGGGAGCCACCCATAAGGCATTCTGAAATCCTGAGTTGTCCTCCAGTTTTTATTATCTTTCATGCTGTCTAGCTGGGATGTCATTAAGGTTTTAGGGCAGTCTGAATGGAAAAGCTTTATTTTGATGGCTAGACAGCATTTTTTTAGTTTTTTTAAACGGTCAGTCAACTGCTGAACCGTGTGGTGACTAGCACAGACTGAGGGGTGAGTGCTTTTATATGTGTGAAGTAGGTAAGTGATAGCTCAGCTGCTGGAAAGTCTTCTGAACTCCAGGTAACTACTAAAGAAGAGAGACAAATTACCAAACCCCAAAATGTGCTTGGAGGAAGCACAAATCCTGGTAGCTGGTCATCTGTGCTACTGACAACCCAGGACTAGCAGCGCAACTGCTTTGGCCTTAAAGATGTACTAGGAACTAGTTAACTTATCCCAAAGTGGAACTGGGAGTGCGTAGGGTGCTCTTTGTCCTTAAGGAGTAGAGGGGATCACAGGACTGATAAGACTGAAAGTAAGAAGACATGCTGGAGAGAGAAGTGGAATGACTACCCAAAGCTCCCCTCTCACCCATCTCCAACAGCAGTAGCTAGCAATGGAAGTATAAGGCAGGAGAACAGGGACAATACAAAGGGATATTTCCTTAACGATTGCTTCCAGCAAGTTATTCTTCTCTTGAAGAAGAGGTGCAGTCTTTACCGGAACATTTAAAAGATGATAATGGATTTTCTTCTTTGTTTTGAGACTGTTTACACCCCTAACCTACATAATATATTTGAATTTTCCCAGGAAAGAACTAGACAGGACTTAATTTCCTTCTGGAGTAATTTCAGCAAAATGAATGGAGTCAGACCAATGTAGACTCAGTTACATGTGTAGATGTATGACTAAGTCTAAAAGTAGTGATAGTTTTTGTTCAAATAGTCTGTATTTAGGACAGAAATCTGTACTTTTTACCAGGCTTTATTAGCTTTTTTTCCCCAAAATGATAGAATTTGTTCCCATTTAATGTGTATTATTGCTAAGTTAAAGTGTGAGCAGAAACCACTTATGAGCTTGCATTTGTCACTTTTCTTCAGAAGCAGCTCTTTCTAGCCCGGAATTAAAAGCAGGTGTATGATACTGAAGAGTGAAAAATTTCTCTGCAGTGACGATGTGTAAAAGCAAAAACTATAGAGTGTGATTCCTTTACAGATTTATACCATTTCATCCACAGTTGCTAAATGTAAAATATAGAAGTGCATTGTGACTGGAAGAAGGACTGTTCCCTTAGAGGTGGACATTCCTTTCTCTTGGTCACAGGACTTTCCATCTTGAGTGCTGCATTGTCTTCTGGGTGTATTTCACAGGAGCAGAGGTAAGCATTTTGTGATATATTTATTTAATAATTCATGTAATAGTGTAATAATTCAACAATTCAAAATAATTCTTCAATTATTTAATAGTTGCTGCCACTATTTCAGAAAATACCTGGGCAGTCTTCCTATTCTGAGAGGGATCCAATTTTGTTAAATGTGCTCTAAGATTTTCACAGTAGATTGTCCCCCACACCCTGAGCAGGGAGAGGCAGTCCTCATTTCTACAGCTCAAACAGATTTAGAGATGAACTCTGCTCCATGAAGACACTGCAGGGGCAGCTCTGGATGAGATTCAAGGAATAATTCCAGAGATTTGGGTACTTGAAAGACAAGAAAGGAAATTTTCCAAGATCTGCATTTTGGTTTTAGTTACGTCAATCTTTATTGGATCTGGGACTAATTTTGGATCCAATGTCTCTTAAAGTTAGGAATTCAGGGTCATGTGGTTTCATGCAATAAGCTGGAATTCAGGGTGAAACATCTCAAATTCCAGGCTGTTTAAATCCAGGCCTTGGATTGGAACTCATGATCTACTATGTGGTATTTTGAGAATATTGTACAGGGTTTTTTCTGCTCCAGAGAGAATTAAACATAAGGTAATCATGAGTCCTATCTACTAAATACTAGCAGGAATTTCAAACAAATCATTTCACCGTTCTCTTACAATCAAGAAACATGAACTCATACTGAGCAATATTTTTGCCTGTCACTTTGCACACAGGGTCCTTTACATTGCCAGCCCATTGATTCCTGGTATATAAAAACCCCTCATGTTTATCTTGGTGCAGGCTTTATGCACTGTTTTGGGCTTTAAGGGAAAAAAACCAAAACAAGAGACTTGCACAGTTGTGGATGGACATAAATTGCAATTCAAACTCCTTGCCATTGATCTATTTGTTCCTCTTGTGTTAGATACTTGTTGACTGTAAAGTGTTGTGGGCTCATCATTATTATAACTCTTTGTGGTAGAAAAGTCTTTCGATTTTATCACTGTAGTCATTCTATACTTATGTTTTTTCAGATTGCTCTCAACATTATCATGAAGGAGAAATTCAGTTTTTCTGCCATTCTGTCTCCCTCCTACAGCATCAGACATAACAAGTATATCTCTGAAAGGAAAAGAGCTGTCTGTTGCATGCCTAGAAAAGAAGGTATGGCTTATGCCAAATGTTAGTACTACCTACACTGTGTCTCCCAGGAAGTAAGAATTGGCAGAAAAATTACCAAAAAGTTAGTAGACTGACTTGAAATCTATGCTTCTTTCCTCTTCTTCCCCTGTAGGCTCAGTCTCACTTTACTAGTAGCAATTCCAAAAGTTATCATATTACCTCATAAATATTAGGTGTCATCACATCATTAAGAAATTATCCAGTGTTCCCCATGACACTATTGACTACTGAAAAAGCAGACCTTGCCTGCTTTCTCAGCTATGTCTGCAAGCCTAATAAATTATTTTCTGTGCATCTCTTATTTCAGCTCTTCTTAGAGGCTATTGAACACTGAGAGGTGCAGATGCACACACACAAGAGAGAGAAGGAGGCCAAGGGAAGCTATTGAAAATATGTAGGAGTTGTTTAGTTTATTCAGTGAAGTTCTGATCTCTTGTTGTAACAGTATCTGGAGACACAGAATTAGGCCCCTGTAGATGCCAAAGGGAACTTGTTGACCTTAACTAGGTCGGAAGTGCTGTGGCTCTCTCTACCTGTGCCCCTGCATCAGGATGTTCTGTTAGCCATCTGCACAGGAAACTAAAAGTCTTCCTTCAAGATATACACACATTTCTCCCACCTGACTATTTTTCCAGAAGAACAATGCACATGGAGTGTTTTTCATCTGTTTATTTCCCTTCCGCTGAGGAAGGAATATTTGTGTCTGGCAAGTCCAGTGACATGAGCCATGCAGGTCTAGAGCATTTGGAAACAATTTATGTTAATTCTCTGAAGGCTAAAATACAAAAATTTATTTACAACCATGGCCTAACAGTTCAAACTATGATGGTTTTTCTGGCAAGAGGTGATTTTTTCCTGTAACTTAGCTGCTCTTACCACATTCATTATCTATCATCTCATTGCAGAAACAGCAAAACACCCTTGGAAGACCTAAGTGTCTTTCCAAATAAGACCATAAGGCCATGTAAGGGGAAAAGGGGGAAACTTAATTTCATTTCTTTTAAATTTACTTTAGGAAAAGCAGATATGGCCACTTTCTTGTAGTACTGATGAGAGGTGAGGGGTGGGGGCAAGTTATATATGGTGAGAATTCACCTGAACCCCAATGTGTGAAAGTCAGCTGGTGTAGACGCACACCACGGACACCCAAAGCACACTCCCACACTCTCACACTCCTGTGCGTTTAGATTTACTAAAACACATTAAGGGCTGGTAGCCCTCTTTGTCTGGCTTTCCAGGTGTATCTTGTCCTCTTTGTCATGGAATGAGTGCCCACAAGCACTGTCACCAGTGCTTAGAAGCTCCTCAACAAAACCCAGGAAAATTTGGTTTGATATTTGAAAATAATAGTAATAATAACAAAAAACAATAAAAACTTGATGCCAAGTAAAATATCCCAGTCTCACCTTTAGATGCTAAATTTTAAAAGCTATTTAAATAAAAAGTTTAATTTTTGATAAAGTTACCTTACAATATTTTTCAAAATTACATTTAGATTTTTTCAAGGATCCAGCTTCCTTTGAAATAGCTGGCTTATTTTGCCTATGGTATAACATTCTGATATCATTTTTTTAGAGCCTTTTTTATCTCTTTAGAGCAATTTTCTGACCAGACAGACTGCATTAACATATGTGGATAACCAAAGCATACCTGGTTGCTGTCTGGATTACACAGTCAGCCTATCATGAATTGGAAAGTGGCTAGTGCGCTGGTTAAGATCGTATTTCCTAGTAGAACATAAATTTAAAAATATGCAAACAGAAAATATTTCTTTTGTGTCAAGGTTCCTCATGCATCTGGCTAAAGTAATCCCAGTTACAGCAGTGGAGAAGGAACACTCCACTTGTGGTTTCTGTGTGGTTTATTGTGTTTGGCAGTCAATAAAGATCTGCTCCAGTCTAGAGCCACCCCAGCACTCGTAGAGCAAGAACCAGTGGTAGTATCTACAAATGCCACAGAAGAACTGAGCACTGACACTTTGAAAGTGTACACCACACAGTTTGTGGTTATCTCAGGCTGATATTGAAATGACTGAAGGATGCATGGCCTTGCCAATATTCCTGCACACATTTCAGTTACAAAAGGAGCCTATTGAAATAACATGGAGCATGACTTAAGTCTGCCACAGCAAGGAAGAGCACAGTTCAAGTGGAAAGGTTTGCTCATATTTTCGGTTTTAAAGCCTTTTGAAATTGCTGTCCTCCTTCTGTCTCTTGCAGAATAAGCAAATGCTTGCTCAGAGGAAAGGCCAAATACTTGATGCTGCTTAAGCATAAAAATTCATATTTCTAATAAGAGCATTTAAGCAGATAACAGAAAATGATAGAGGAGAAAAATAGTATAAGATTAATAAACCTTATTATTATTTCTGGCACCATCCTGCATAAATAGTACATATGCTAAATGTCTGCAGACACTAAACTCCAACAAGGGCTGGTTTTTCTGGAAAAGGATTGTTTTCTCTCATTGACAGGAACACTGCTAATCTCAGAGAAGTTAGACTTTAAGATAAAAATACCCAGAAATGCCATGTGCTACCATGCAATCATATTCCCAAATTTTTCTATATTTTTAAAATCCTGCATACTACTACCCAGGGCACAAAACCAGAACAGTGTCCCAAATAACCCGTGTTTCCTTCTTTATAGAAAGGATCAAAGAAAAACTGAGAGCGCTCTGTAGAAGAATAAAGCTTTGTTATTTGTTCTGGCCTCTAGCAGAAGAGCTCTGGTTCTGTTTACTGAGGTAAGACCACAAAGCCCCCTTGTGTCTAAGAGAATTGGCACGTGTGGTTTGGGGGATCAGTTAATGTGCATCTTACAGCTGCTGTATAAAACTGCTGTAGCAGTGAATGCCTCAGGGCTGTGAGGTATCCAAACTTCCCTGCTCAGCTGCCATACCCATGGCCTTCCAAAACATGAAAAAGGAGGCAACATAAACCTTGAGGGCACCCATTTGGCTGGGCACATCTTAGCAAAACAGATTGATAGCACCTGGGTGAAACCAGTTTGGCCTAGTTTTTGGGGGTTCTATGGCTGGAGACTGGACATAGAGAGCAAAGAGAACACTTACTAGGGTTGAGCTGAAGTACCTGTGGTGCGTGACAGGTACAGAAGAAAGCACAGAAAGACATAGAGAGCCTGGTGACATGAACATATACAATCTTTTCGTGGGCAAGATTCTTTCTGACTGGAGAAGGAAGATGTTCAATCCACCATGGAAAGGTGCACGGCATAGTACAGAGAGGTGGAATTCACCATAGGTGAGATCCTGCCTCTGAAGACGCTTCTGCTCTAAATCTCAAGGGTGTTTCAGAGCAATGACAAAATATGTCTGTGTAAATGCTTACAGGTGTTTCATGGCTGTATGCAACTTGCTGCTTTTTTAATGTACGATGAAGTGAAGACAGAGTGGTGGGTTTTCATCCCTTGTGCTTGTGCTTGTCAAGGGTCTAGAACAGACTCACACCATCAGGGTGATACCTTAGACCTTGCTCTGCAGTGGTTGATATATTTGAAAGTTTAAATTCAAAAATTTCCTGTGAAAGGGAGTGGTGAATATGCTTATGTCAATGTTATGCTCACCTACATTCCTCTTACAACATCTTATTATATGTACAGTAACCATTCAGCATCATAGTTGATATAATCCAATATAATTTAGAAGGGTATGTGAAAAAGAACAAAATTAGGAGTGTAACTTTTTCACCTGGCATGAGTATTTTGATGTTCATCCTTAGAAGAAGGCTCTAGCGGTTTATAATCAAATCCTCTCTATATATAGCTAATTAATATTGTTGAAATGTTAATGCTTCAGTGGCTGTCAATGTATCCAAGATTTATTTTCATGAAACCTGTCATTACTCTGCCATTTCACACTCTCACTTGGGGTAAATCTGCATCACAAATAACTGTGCATATGTAAATGAAATATTAAAATTACACCATTAGAATTAATCAGTCTAAAAATGTAAATTATGAGATTCCCCCAATCTCTGAAGCAGTACCCAAGTGAGGGAAGATGATTGCCTACAACACTACACTATACAGAGTTTGTCCAGAGATGCTCAGGACAGATTTATCCATCAGAGAAACATGAATGAGACTTAGACCTGAATGTCACTGGTCCATGGAGACCTTGAAAGAGTGTGAGCGTCCTGGCCAGAAGCAACAGGCATTGTTTGTGACTGATGGTGTTAACACTTATCTGACCTTCCCTTAACTGAATGTCCTGGTCCCTGTGAGATGAGGCAAGCCAGGGAAGTGAGGACATCAGCAGGTAAGACATTGCTTGGCTCTGAGGCTCAGGGCTCAATGCCCTGGAGAATGAAGCCAGGGGTCTCTCATGAATATATGCCTTTGCAACCCTCCTCATCCCTTTCTTTTGAGATGAAAGCTTGAATTTGCAGTGCAATGCAGCAGAAACCATCACTAACCCTTACAATTGTAGGAGCTGTTGATTGTCACCAATGTTTTGGGTTGTTTTTTCTTTGTTTTTTTGGCTTCTGGCATTCAAACCATGATGGAATCCTGGCAGACTGTCTTGTGTGTGATCAAAGGAGTTGTCTGATCTCTTTTCTAATGCAAGGCGTGCCATCTGGGAGAGCTGATGTCTCTCTGGACAGGAAAGATGTGATTTCAGGGAAAATTATATCCCTAGACTTCTCTAAGAAACTGTACCATCATGTGTGAAACAGATCATTATTTGTACCTGAGTCCTTCAGTTGGGAATCGCCATTACCTGCTTTTCATGGTATGAGCTCCACATGGACAAACAATATCTGACACACTATAGCCACTGCTATGAGATAACAGTGATTTGATAAAAACTAGTAATATTTTCCTGTAAATCCAGGTATTTGGTACTTGCATATGTAGCACTGCTATTCCTGTGGGAGCACACTTGGCAGAATGGTGAGTACCAAAAATAACTATATTTTATCCCAACACTTTAGCCATCTTGCACTCTTTCAAAAGACCACAAGAACTGGTCCATCCCCTAGCCTCAAGTGTGCTAGTTAGATGGAGATGTCAGGTGGGAATCCTAGGTAACTTTTACAAAATTGATTTCTCAACAATATCATGTTGTGTCTTTTCAGCTGCCCCACTCACCTCAACGACATGTTGGCTCACAAGCCAGAGATCACTATTTATGCAATGGCTGGTGTAAAGGTTTTATTGCTGCTCTTGTTAGATTTTGATAGTGACACTATGGTGTGTCAGGAACTGAGTTTTCAGTATAGCAACTTGTATCTTTTTTAAAAAAAAATTCTCCAAATGTGACCAAGAAGTGGCCAGATTTTATTGAAAAAGCAGCCTTTAGAATCCATACTTCCCCAGGTGTATCTATAGGCATACAAAATAGACACAAACTTTTATAAAACAAAAAAATATAGACCATTTTTTTTTCCCTTCCACATCCAAATGCCTGAAGCAATCGTTTCCAAAGTTTACCATCTGGCTGATAAAAGGCACAGATGATTTCGGCCAGAAAGCTGGGAATCCCATGAATTTATGAACTGATGAAAATAGGGTTCACAACAAAAATCCAGAGACAACCTTAATTGCAGTATTCTTTCACATTTGGGTGCATTTGTGTATCTAATAAAACAGCCTTATGTTGGTCCCTTTTAGAACAATTCCTATTCAAGACAACATATAAATATGCATAGCCATCAATAAATGTTACAGCTACTGACCCTGGCAATCTCAGCGTCAATTAGCAATCTTAGTTAATATACCTCTAGATTGGAGTCAGGGGAGTAACAATCACAGACTGACTGACTTGCTGGTAATATATATTTTCATAAGGTTTGGTTTCTCGTGACTGTGTGTGTTTCTGGACAAAGCAAAGCTGAAATATGCAGGTATCTGGTCAACTAAATAAAAGCTGTATCCCTTGGGGGAAGTAGAAAGTTTGGAACAGCCATCAATGCAGACAATGAAAGTTAGTATTTCCTTTATTATGTACACAGAGAAATCCACGTTAGCATACAGTAAGGACTGGGTTATTGTGGCTGCACACACATGCACTCAGAGAAGAAGCACAAAAAGAAGGAATGCAGAGCTATTAATGGGATTTTGTATTCTAATTTATTCTCTCCACATAAAAAGAAGAAATACGATGCTGATGGCTCCCCGTTTTTCCCATACAAAATCTGTCCACACTGTTTGCCGGCAAAGAGGAAAGGCTACCTTTGTTTCATGTGCATCTGCTCTTGCTAGAGTACAAAAATGCTCCTTTGTTGGGCTCGGCAGCAGGAGTGCACGGAGGTGTAAGGATTCTAAGACCCAATCTTCTACTTTTTATCACCTCCCCAGTGGATTACACACGCAGCACAATACAGTCATTAAAAATAGTTACACATGAAAAGACCCAGCGCCTCATCAGCTCGCTGATGTGTCACTTTACTGACGGACATGCAGCAGTAATTGCTGTGATAAGAAATTTGTCTTTTTCTCCTCTTCTCATCCCTCCCCGTGCACTCAGGAGAAAGGGGGACCAGCAATCTCTCTCCTTGCATCCTTCCCCAACAACCCACTGGGGCATTAAACAACCCTCTCCTCCTCTCTGCACCCTTTGTTTCAAGCGACACCTTCAAAGACATGTTCTGTGGGTAGTGGGAGCGAAAGGGAAAAAAGGCATATTTACTTACAGAGCAGTAGCGGGCGGTTAATGCCACCTCCTGGACCGGGGACAGGGGGTCACATCCATTAACAAATGTGCACAGAGCACACTGGCCTGCTTGCAGCGCAGAGCTGGACAGCCAGCTGGGGCTTTCTACTGCCTGCACAGAGCAGCTCTCCCGATTCCAGCTCTGCAGTCTGTGTTGTGTGGAAAGAGCTGCTGCCTTCCCCAGCCTAGTGAAACCCCTCGCTATCATTTTACCATATAAGGAGACAAAAGCATCGGAGACTCTCATTCTTTTAGGCGCTCTGCAGCTGGCATTCGACACTTTCTCTATTCCAAGGGTGTCAATACTTCCCCCTCCTAAACATCTTGTCTTTCTTGGCCCCCTTCCTAAAATAAGGCTCCCTCTCCCCTCCTCCAGCCTTTGTTTCTCTAAACTGCTGATGCTTATTGATAACATGGCTTTGCTAAATCCGAGGGCTCGCTCTTTACGGAAGGAAAGGTTTTACAGCAACTCAAGCCCAAACATTTGCAAGGCTCTTCACCTGGCTGAGAGAGTAAAGTCCTTGGTTAAAACTGGTATGGGGCAGGTCATTTTGCCTGCTTAGGGTCTTGCCAAAGAAGGGTGAAACAACCTGTCTCTCTTCTCCTTTGAGGAGAGGTGCCCATTTTTAGGCATGCGTGGGCATTTCTTTATGAGCACTCAGACCCCAGTCTAGTTTTTCTCCACCCTTCTTTCTTTCCAAGCCCCACCGTAATCAGGAGGAAAAAGAAAAAAAGCAAGGGAAATCAATGAAACCAAAACCCACCATCTTTGTGTAAGAGAAAGCCAAATGAACAGATTGTCTCAGCACATGCTCAGTACCCAGTCGAGAGCCCTGCCAGTGCGCGCATGGTAAGACGAGGGGAACTATTAATCCTACTATAACCAGGAACTACTACAAAATCCAATTTCATTTATCAACCATTCTAGCAGAAACACATTCTGCTAATCAAAACAGTGAGGGTCCTAGGAAACTTCCCAGAGGGAAGAATTTGGACCAGAAGCACATGGGAGATCTCTGTTCTCTACAGTTTGAGGGGTAGGGTGGGGAAGGCACTTCAGGGTAATTCTTCAGTAACGACTGGTGCTTGCCAAAGGGAGGTGCTTTAATATGAATGCTTTTAACCTTAAGGGAAACCAGAAGGATAAAAATGTAAAGCCCATTAGCCCAAGGCAGTCTTGCTGTTGTTTTGCATCCAGAAGATGCGAGGTAGTCCAGTTTTGTGCACTGTGTTCTGGCACATGCCTGGGCAGAAGTGTAGATGTGCACATGGGATAGGTAAGGGTTTCTCCTGCAAAACAAACTTATGCCAGAACCCTGACCTGTACTTGCTGTCCTCTTGTGCACCCAAAAGTAGTCAGATTTGGAATGAGAGTGAAATGTGTTTGTTAGTCTCAGTGCTACTCCAGATCTAGAAAAGCACAGAATAAAATGGTGGGGAAGGGCCATTCCTAGTTCTTCTATCAGAAGCCAAATCTCCTTTACAGATGTGAGTTATTTTGATGACTAGCAATGCTCTGTTTGTCAGTTGATCCAGCCTTTGCTGCTGAGTTTTCAAAACACAGGCATCATACCCTTGAAGACAGACAATGGGCATACAGGATTAAGGATGCCATGGCAATTAAATCTTATTTAAATCAAAGCTGCTGCACTCCCCAGCCACGTGGGGAGTCCCTGATTCTTCCCTTGCATTTGCTGTGGCTCTGTAAAATGAATTAAACCACAAAGTGAACAATTTTCAGCGAACCCATGTGCTACCCCAGATCTGCACCTCTATCTTGGGAGAGCTACTGGTTGGGTTTCCAGCCCCATCAATGACTTGCTGGATGCACTTGGACTAGACATTTCATCTTTCTGTTCCCTAGCTTCACTGTCTCAGGACAGCCAAACTCATGTGTGAGTTGTTAGCAAATTAACAAAGGACTAGTTAGAGCATAAACATAATAACAATAATAGTTTCTTTCATTTAGATTATTAAATTGTTGCAATATAATACAACAATAATAATTTATTTCCATCTTAGTTACTGTTATGTCAACTCTGATTTAGTAGTCCGCATAAAGAAGAAAAAAGGGCCTTGAAGATTATCAGAATTGGGCTATTTGATTCAGTTTATTTCCAAACTTTTCTAAACAAACTAAACATTCTGAATGTGTTAATTGATTTTTTCAATTTCCATGATATTTTTATCTCCCCATCTGTACATTGACAGCTACTTCAACAAGTCTGACAGAGATTTTTTGATGTGTCCTGCAGTCATACAAGACAAGTGTTTTCCACAATTACAAGTTTAAATATATACTGGCTCCAGCTGAAATTGTTTAGTTTATCTGTTGCAGGTCTGGGTTGACTTGAGGAAGATAAGGTAATTGTTGTCTAATTTAATATAGTGCCTCTGACTCCTTGAAGGCAGAAGAGCCTCTGCCAGTTTAAAACCCATTGATTTGTGGGCTCACTGTGGGACTTGACACCCAGCAGTCTCATCAAGACTGCGTGGAGCTGTGAAAGGGTTGAGGAAGGGTTACCAGACAGCCCCTACCCCCATCCCATGATGAGGTGTATGAACTCCATCAAACACTACTAGGGAAGATACGGGGAACATCAGACCTATTACCCTCCTTCAGGACCACTCACTCCACATTTTATCTGGCAAGTAAATATTCACCAGTGGCTGGCAGCCCTCCACAGTCGCTTTCCCATCAGAATCAAATCCAACAGGTGTGGGTGGGTGGGAGACCCCAAACTTCATTAATTTTCAGAGAGATGGGAAGGAAAGGGCAGGGGCCCTTTCACTAACAATTTTATTATGTTACCCACTTCTTTTTTTTACATATATATTTTACATTTTATTTTTACTTCATTAATTCTCTGATCAGGCAGACATTAGGCATCTTAAAGGCTTCAGTGGAGTCAGTGCAATGAAAACAGGGGGCAGTGCTTCCAATAGGGAACCTAAATAAAGAGTGAAAATGCAAGAACCGTACAGTGATTTAGAAACTTATCCTATCGTTTCTATTTTTCTCATTTATATAATATTTGCATGGCATATATCGCTTATTCTTCAGTGGTCTGTGTGTTGAACAGGTTAATTCTATGTGTAGAATGCTGTAGTCCCATAAGGGAAAAAAAAAGATGGAAATAGTATCATTTTCATAGCAGGATTTCTCAACAATTTTACTAAGCCTTCGTAAGCCTCACTTCAGCTACTGGACTGATGCTGGAATAACTATCATTTCAGCACATATCTCCTTTTCTGGCTGAAAAGAATGAACAAAGAAAAGTGGTGGAAAGAGGCAGCTGGAAGTGGAATATTTCTATTTCCCCCTGTTTGAGACACAGAGAAATATAATGTCTCTGAGAGAGCATGGGAGGAGAAAATATATATTTTTAGGTTTGAAAATGGCTAAGCTACTGGATGATTCCTTACTCCACCATTTTACCCTGGAAACTGTTAAGTTACTTTATCAGAATTCAACTAATCCCTTTTTGATGCTTGAATCTGAGTAACACAAGCTTTGATTGAATATGAGAGGGTGCGTTTAGGAGAGCTGCTATTTTTAGGATACTGCTACTGCTTAGGAAGTAGAATAGACTAGTGCAGATGTTGCATTTTAGTTCATTAAACTAAAATAACAGCCAGGCAATATTAAATCTTCCTGAAATTTCATTCTCATAAGATGCTCACAGATATATATTTTCCCCAAGATTATGAGGAATATACAAAGAATAAAAAGATATTTTCAGAATGTGTTTTCTTTCCCAACACAGTCTCCAAGTCACAAGACTTTCTGCAAAATTTTGATCTTCCTTTCTTCCCCTAGGTGACTCGATCTTCAAGTAGAAAGACACATCAGGTAAGAAATATCAGAGTTTCAGAGATTCTGATGAGGGAGTTACGGATGCCTGTGGACAATCAATTAAAACCACCCAAGCCAAGGCAGATAGTGAAAGTCTGTCTGCTTTGGGATGATACAAGACTTCTATTACTGGTGTTTAGCCTAAATCAATGTGGAAAGATTAGTGGTTTAGAAACTCCAATCTAATCTGTAAAAAAGAAAAGTACTTCCGTGTTTATATTCTTAATATGTTTGGATAGTTTTCAAATACAGTGTTAAACAATTTTCTTCAGTAATTTAGAGAAAGGTGCCATGGTTCAGTAGCATCAAAGAACTTCTGTTTTTCATAGGAAAAGTTATCTTTCAAAGGATGATATGATGTTTTGTGATAAGATGGAAGATTGCGACTCAAATCCAAGTGTGCCCCTGTGATAGCATGGTCTGGGATGTAGCCAAAATAATTTTAGACCATTATGGTGAATTTGGACAAAGATTTCATTAATTTTTTAAAAGTTAGTCAAGACCTTTGATCCAGTTAGGCCCAGTTACATTCAGAGAAATCAGTCTCCTGAAAGAGATGTCCCAAAGTGAATATGGCAGTAAGACACTGGTCTACATGATGTCTGTCACTGTGTAATTGCTCCCATGTGCTGCTCTCTGGACAATTGAGATGTAAGAGAGGGTTTGCAGTGGATGGCTCAGGCAGAAAGACAGCTGAGTCTCTTTTTCTGCTGCTCTCCTCTCTCTTGTTTGAGCAGACAAACAGCTTTTATCACTGATGTACAGGGGAACACAATTTGATCAGAGGAGAAGTGCAGTGGTTCTCAACGAAGGAGAAGACAGAACACTAGAGGAAGCTTCTAGGATCAACCCGGGGTTTAAAGGAACGGTAACTGCTAAGGAAAATCCCTCTTGTTGACAGCTGAGTTTTCAACAGATTGGAAAGCCGAGGCACCATGTTACAGAAATGACAGGTCCTTCACTGGACAAGCAGCATTCTCAGAAGATCCGTCCCAGACCCTCATGGATTAAAATAAAGCCATACAAGCCATTGCAGGATAAAGGCAGCCCATCAAACAACTCCCCAAGCAGTAGCAGTCCGTACCATGTGGGGCAACCAACCTTAACTGCCCTCACCGGGCTGCTAACAGAGTGAAGAAGAAATAATGAAGAGTTGTAAAAAAGAGAGTGGAAGACAACAATTCTTATGGAATACAGTCTTTTCCCCTACTTTCCCTAGCATTCTTTTTCCATCTTTTCCCTCACTAAGGAGCCGATGGTGCCTTTACTTTTAAGAGTGAAACATTTTGCTCTTTGCCATCTTCACACTTCTTTGGATTCCAAGTGTTGGCTAAACCCCTTATCTCCATAGTTTGTTCACCTGTAACCAAGGACAGAGAGTTTGGTTGCATGTCTTTGGAAATGCTTTGGGATGGAGAACCCCACAACCCCCAACAACAGGTGAGTGCTCTTCAGAGGACTCTAAATGATGATAGTGCAGAGACTTATGCAGAGGAGCTGTTGCTTCTTCCCTTTCTTCTGGATTCAACTTGACTGCCATGTGGGGCCTGAATATGACAGATGGGAAGAGCCTTTTGGGTTTCCTACTCCTGCAGATGGAATCTGGGATGTCAAATTACTACAGAGGTTGCAGTAATTGCCAGTCTTCTGAGCTGGCAAATGCTACCCCTTAATTTAGGTTTTATTAATTTCAGTATAATCATGATTTATCATTCCCTGTTCCAGATGCATGAAACAAACACACTGTAATTGTTCCAAAAAACGAATCACTCTATGTTTCTGACAGCACAAGAGACTTGCTATTCTATAAAAAATAGCTCACATTCCCTGTGGTGTTCCCAGCAGCACACTTCAGCATTTTTAGGCAAAATCCCCTTTCTGTAGTCCTCCCCCCTCCCACTGCCCCACTGCTCATGGCTTTTTCTCCAAAACCTTACTTCAGTGTGTATAATTTACTTCTGCTCCCCTTAGCACTTTTTCTGCCTGCATCCCTGGTATCTCTTATGACCCTCTGGAAATAACCAACAGCAACATTTGAGACTGCCATTTCACTTTATCAGACAGCCAGAGGCCTTGGAAACCCAGCTTTACTCAGGAACTTCTGAGCAAAGACGTTTGAAAAACTGAGAAGTTGACAGACACCTTAAGAACTTATCTAACTAATTTCCAAGGCAGAAGTGACAATGTCTAACTCATTCTTGGCAAATCTTTGTATAATTTGCCCTTAAGGATTAACATTAGGACTCCACAACCTCCAAAGCCAAACAAGAATAAGTTTTGTCAGTCAAACACAAATGTAACACAGATGTAAGAAGGAAGGAAGGAAGGAGTGGAAGGAAGGCATGGAAGGAAGGCGCTGAAGACGCAGAAGGTGCAGAAGGGGCGGAAGGGGCGGAAGGAAGGCAGGAAGGAAGGAAGGGGCGGAAGGAAGGGGCGGAAGGAAGGCGCGGAAGGAAGGCGCGGAAGGAAGGCGCGGAAGGAAGGCGCGGAAGGAAGGAAGGCGCGGAAGGAAGGAAGG
>VZRN01003870.1:0-41821 GCA_013397935.1 Dasyornis broadbenti
GATCTGGAAGGAAGGAAGGAAGGAAGGAAGGAAGGAATAGAAAGAGAAAGATAGATTCAGATTAAAATTTTCAGTCTAACATTCATGCCCATAAAGAATGAAGAGTGTTAGGCAGAGCCTGTCATTTGTAGTTATTCAGATCACACCATAGCAATATGAGAATCATTGAATAGAAGGGTTCTTCCAATTTGTTATGCTGCTCTTGAGAAGTGTCATTGGAAGAAAGTGAGAAGAGAATGTAATGATATTTCTTCATAATACTCTGCCTGCCTCCAGCAACTTTGGCTTGGGGATTTCTCAGCCTGGAGGCACTATCCATACTGAGTATCACTTTCATGAACTTTCAGCTCCCTCCTGATTGCCTGAAAGGAAATTCACAGTTTCCAGTAACAGATAGCTCTGCTCTGTGTTTCTGAAGAACCATCTTCCTTGTGTTAATTTTGAACATATTACCTACTAGTTTCATCTGAGGGCCCCTAGGTCTTACCTTTAGAGAGATAATGAACAACTGATCTTTATTCATACACTACAGGCTGTTCATGTCTTTGTCAATCTTTATCATATCTCCCCTCAGTCATCTCTCTTCTAGGCCAAGGAGTACCAGTCTACCCATTCAGTCTATATGAAAGCTGCTCCCCATGTTTTATCATTCCTCTGCAAAGTTTTTCGATATGACAATTTAGTTTTTCAGATGATGTGGCCAAAACTTTAACATTCAGTTTGCTTTTTAGCTGCTTTTGACCAGTCTGTGTTCTGTTGGTTGGTTTGTTCTGTTTTTTTTTTTTTTTTTTTTGTAAACCTATATAACCTCTAAATTTCACACCCAGGTAGACATCTCAGAACTATTACTTTGTAGCTAAAGTTACATTTTTCCCCATGTTCACAGTTTTATGCTCATCTACATTCAGTTTAAGATGCTGTTCTAGTGCCCACTCATCTGTTGTCTAAAATCCTTTTCTCTCAACCTGTTCCTCAGTCTTAGAAGAATTTCCACTCGTAATCTCCTGTTAATCTCTTTACTGTAAAACCTGTCTATCTTTCAATTGATCTTATGCAAGACATGCAAATATCTTCCCTCTTATCCTGTTACTGCTGAAGTGTTTTTAAGGGTGTGTGGTGAGGGCCCTTACTGAATACACGGAAGAGGACAAATAAGTAGTTGCTTTCAACCAAAGATCTCCTGTATCTCTGTGCTGTTTATTATCTTACAGGAACCCGATGAATTTCAAGAACATGATTTCTCCTTACCAACCTGTATTGAATTTCTCCCAATATATCATATTTACCCAGCTTCTCTACCCTGCACAGTGATTTCTACTAATTTTTTCAGTCTTACCAGGCTCTATTTCTCCTGTTTTCTCTTGGAAGTATTTAAAAAGGCTGATGTTGTATTGGATACATTCAGGTGTTCAGTTCGAAGTCTGTTTTAAATAAGAGGCCGTGGACTATTATTATTTCAGCTCATTCACCCTTCAGTACCTTTAGAGCTGTTGGATGAATACCATCTGGTTCTAACATTTTCTTCCTATTCATTTTGTTTATTTGCTCCATATATCTTCTACAGACACTGCAGCTTGAAATAGATCCTCTGATGATACCCATAAGTAAGCGCTCTGCTGCAGGAAACTCTCCAAGTTCCTCACAATGAACACAGGAGTAAAAAAAAGAGATCATTTAGCCTTTTCTGTTACAGCCATCTCTTCCTCAAGGTCTGGTTATCTGTTGGCCCTATCATTTCCCAAACCCTTCAACTTGCCTAATATTCAAAAGAAGCATACAATTGCAAATCACTTCGCAGATTGCTTCAGACTCACAATATTTTGATAGAAGTAGATAGAAGTAGAAACAGTCACCCTCTCCAATTTGACCATGTCTGGGGACATCCTGTTTTGCAGAAAGATCCTTCTGCATGGCAACAATTATTTTTCTTCTCAACTGCTGTTTGTATATACTACAGATAAAGTGAGAGGGGCTGAGACGTGGGCTCAGACATATATTATGATTGAGTATATGAGCTTAGATTGTGCACTTTGAAGTAGAGTCCTTGCTGTTGATCCTCTTAGGCCTGTGCTTACTTTGAACCCTGTAAGTGCTCAGGCCCTTTAAATAATAGGATTAAAGTAGTCATTTGGTTGCTGATGTGAATTTCATGTCTAACACTTCACATGGAGCTGAAAAAATATACCATCCATTGTCAGCCTGATAGGCATATGGATTGTGTTTGTCACTGCCAAGTTTATATTCACATGGCTGTCTAGAGGAGTTGCTGTCTTAATGTGAATGAAATTCAAATGTGAGTAAAACGAAAGAAAGACTTGTAACAATGGCTTGTCTTGAAGATAAAGTGTCTCTAGCTGGGAGATAAGTAATTTTTCTGAATCATTAGAGAGGAGTCAGGACTCATATTATGAAGCAGCAGTTCTTTTTCTTGTCCCTAAGCTCTAACCATAAAGCCCAGTGAGTCCTTGCTGAGCTTCTACAATGCAAATGACTTACATGACTGAGCACTGCCCACCTGTCTGTCCCTGAAGAGCCTGTCCACAATGATGCTGACTCTTCCTAATATCCAGAATGATTTCCAGGAACTCAGGCTCCTCACTTGCAAGGAAGTGTTTCTAACACTTGGATATCCAGAAAAAAATGTGGGGAAGGGACTGGCTTGTCTGGCAGCAAACACAGCACTGGCAGGCAGTAGGAACTTCACTTGCAGGAGAGGGCAGAGGAAGACCTGTGAGGAAGGCAGACTGCTCTGCTTGAGTGCCTACAGCACTTCCACAGCCATGCTCACACTGTTTCTCCTGCCAGCTTTCTATGAGAGCATGCCCTAGACCCAGAGCTGTTTGCTCTTTCCTTTAGTAAGCTGCACACCCACCATACATTTGCATTAGTAAACACAGGGTGAAAAAGCAGAAAGGAGGCAAGACTACCCTCAGATCTGGCCCTTCTTTTCTGAATTAGGAAAAAGTACTGTTTTCCTGCCCTAAAAGGATGTTGAGAGAAGAAATACTTGAAAACGTGAAATACACATTTCTGTGTGAGTGCATAACACAAAATGTGTTCAACCTGTGCTCACGCTAATTCCTGAGCTGGGATTTAAATGATGGAGTTGAAAACTAGAACAGAGTTTGTTCTGAGAAGTTCTTCTCTTTTATTGTTCTATACCAAAAGTGCCATGCTGTATCTCTCTCTTTGTATTATAATTAGTGTTGTAAGCCCCCGAGTGTCCTGCTGCCTTCTACACCCAGTGCTGGAGGCTGTGAAATGTGTTGCAAAGGAAATTATGCACAGGAAATTAAGATACCCAGCATTTTAAAAATGGGATAAATAACAGAATAATGGGCTTCTGTGTGGTGGCATTGATGGCTTGCAGGTATCTCTATTTACATGTGGTAATCTCTAGGCATGCTGGGCTTTGCTTCCCTAGACACAGACTACCAAAAAGGAGCACTAGTCAATGCTGCCAATGCTTCCCTCCTACAGAAAGCATGCAAATTTCTAGGAAGCCTTTGGTGAAAATCCATTCACCTTGACAGGGAATATACTGATCTGAAAGCCCACTAACTTTGTTTATAGAATGTGTGAGAAAACTTCTGTCCCCATGCATGCGCCCATTCTATTCTCATGACAAAGAACTTATTTTCCTTTTTAAAGGAGAGCTTTCCTCTAATTTGTTATGATATGGGAGTTCCACAGGCACTGTAGGAAAAAAAGAATATTATAAAAGAGAACCTGCATAAGTTACTTCATAAAAAGGTATTACTGAAACTATGAAGTGAAGTTGGGGGAAAATATTTTCCTTCTAGCTCTTTCAGTTTCACCACTTCTTGGTAATGTCTTAACAGTAGCCAGTAAATCAACCTGCAGCAGAAACATTTTGAGTTTTATGAAGTTGATGGATCCCTTTCAAATGTCTATGGTAGTCTTCCTTCCATGTCTGTCAGAGGGAGTCAAGCAAAACCAGGCAAAATTGCTGCAGCTGCTTTCAGAAAAACTACGACCCTGTGTAATATGACCTATGCTTCTCAAAGCTGATCAGCGTTAGATGATGAACATTGTTGAAAGAGCCTGAGGTTTATCAGCATGAAACTGTACTCACTGTGATATAAAGCCAAAGATAAAATATTGCAGTCAGTAATAATTCATGTCACTGAAAAACAACTGAGTCGGAATTGCTTGGACAACACACAGCTACAAAAATGGGAAAATGGTAAGAAAAAAATGAAAACACACTTTTGTGGTAAAAATCTGCATAAGTTTGGCACTATTAAAATTAGGAGGAAGAGAAAGACATCTGAGTCTTGTTAAAATAATCCATGGACGCTTCTGAGAGAACTCCCATTGATATCTGTAAGGCCAGGATTTCGCCCTCAAGTCTGTATTCACATTCACTTCCTTCTCTGGTTTTCTTCCTTGCAAAATAGCCTTTTACATTTTCTGTATTAAAGAAGTGTTTGAATGAGCCTGCCCCCTCACAGCCTCTTGCCAGCTGCAGTCAAAAGTCTGCCTTGTTCTGATGGCTTGCTGTTTGGAAGGGAAAAAGTAAAGTTATTCATCCATTAATCATATTTTTAAATGCTAGGTAAGAACAAAGTATTATTGTTGGAAAGACTGCCTTTAGAATGGCTTCACTTTGGAAACAGGCTTTGGGTCTTTTTGTTTAATTTCACTTTTACATTCAAATCCAGTAAAAAATCACAGCATTAGTATGTATGTTCCTGCATTTTATTCCAGCTAAAGACTTTTGGCCAACACAGTTTTTCAAAAAAAGCTAATGCTTTGCTGTACATGATTAGAATGCTGTTTCTGCTTCTTGTTTTTAAAAGGGAACACTGTCAATACACCAGTGGCTGCAATACTTTAACACTAAGTGCCCAACCAGGATCATTTTCTTATTTTTATTGTTTTAGCCTGAGGCTTGGAAGATAGACAAAGAATTTGAGGACACGAGAAAATTCCTAGTATGCAAGAAGTGAGACTACTCTATTAAAAAATACTAGTTTTGTACAGGATTTCTTTATTGCACAATGTACTGTGGAAGCACATCCGTTTAGCTTAATAGCAAGATCTTGCAATAACCAGATGAGTGAAGGCAGCTGCCATGTCCCACTGGTGTCCCTCTAAAACGCTGCACTCTCTGGTGGGACACACTGCCTTTGGGCTCCAGGGAACTTACGAAACTCATCTCACCAGTGCTGGGGAGCAGAAGATTGGAGCTCTGAGCAGATCTGACCAGACCACGGTGTAGTGGCAAGATGGTTACTGCTGGAGAACAGGGACATGTGTGGATGTGATGGCTGCAGTGTCTGGAGATGGAAAGCCTTCCAAGACATCTATGCGGGGACAGTAAGCCCCAAGACAAGACAGGTGCATGTGCAGACAATTTGGTATTTTAGATTTCTTTATTCTTCTACTTAAGTTATGTGCTGTTCTTGACATGAAACGTGGAACAAACTTGTTCCTAAGCATGTTGTCCCAGTGCTATCTACACTATCACAGCCCACACCAGCATAAGCCTGGAAAGCTGAGCCAGACATGACATATTACCTGAGGACATCAACCATGGCAGTGAGTGCCCATTGCAGGTGAGGCTGGATACATGGGGGCACCCTCAGAGGCTGTGTCTGTCCTCATAAATCAAATATGATTTATGACACCAGAATGCTCCCAGGCACTGAGACTCAGTCAGCCTTGCTGGTCTGTTGACCAGATGCCGTGTGGGGTTCTCTTGCCTAGGCATAGCCTAAGAGCAAATCCTATCCCTAGGAATAGGTTTTGGAAGAGGCCACTTGATCTCAGAGGCCATGAGTGTGAAAGGGCCCAGGCTCAGCGCCAGGGCTTCACTTCCCACAGAAGCACTGCCGGGCGATGTTGGCGTAGCAGAGCCTGAGACGCAGCCCTGGGACCAGACAAAATTACTCCACCAATAGCACTGATGTAAACACCTGCCTCTCATCTAAAGTCAGAGGGTTTCCAGCAGCTTTAGACCAGCTAAGCATCTACCTTCTACCTTTGAAATCCTCCTGTAGGATCTGAGCTCAATCCCAAACTCTTTGAAGTGGGCTGTCCTTCCCTACAAGAACTGGCTTTGGTGAGGTCTAAAGAGTCCTGCTCCTCAGGGTACCAGAGACCTGAGATCTTGTCAAAGCCTGTGAAGGACTCAGAATTTTGGAAAAAACCTTTCTTTCATTTAATTTCTTAAATAATAGAATAGTAAACAAACTCTAGTGCAATGTGTGATAGCTTTAGCATTTAGCCTAAAAGTAAATTAATATTTCTTACCTTTGTGTCACATTTTGTGATCCTTGGATTTAAAAGCCTTTGGTTATATTTATAATAAAAATATATGTATAAATGTACCCAAACAAATGTACACACAGGCACAAACAATCTTATTTTCCCTAAGAGGTGTTTTTTTATTGGCTTCATTTGAAAATTAATGCTCTCATGAGATGAGGTTAAAAGTAATTTAATGTAACAATAGCCTGATAATTGGCATTTGGCAGTTATTGCTAATGCTATTTTACATTCTAGTTTTGATTAATTCCTGCTTTGATACCCTGTTATGATTCAGTGCTTTGCTTTCTTTTCCCTTTTCTCACATCTGCTGTAATCCATAACAAGTAATTGTTTAAAACATGAAATCAGCAAGCATCGCCTGTAATTTTCCTTTTTTTCTTTCATGGCCACTAGGAAATGGTCTGAAAGAGGAGAAAAAAGCAAAATGTTCCTTCTCTTTGTCCTCTTTTTTTCACTATCCATTCATTCTCCGAACATTCAACATAAAGAAGAAAATGCTGATAGAGGGGGAAAAAAACCCCAAAAATTAATCAAAAGCTTTCTGCCTGAAGTCGTTCAGTTTGCTATTCAAACCAGGGAAGTGCCTATAGTTAGAGACGGTTGTGTTCCCTGAGAACATGAAAACATGACAGTGCATTATTAGTGAAGAATCTAAAGAGCAGCTGTTAGTTAGCACCTGGTTCCCAAGAGCAGACTGGAAATACAAAGAGAGACTCTGTGTGTGTGCCCTGGCAGCAAGAAAGGAACAAACATCCTAAAGTCCACTCTTCCCCTGAGAAAGCAGCACTCCCCTCAAGATGTCTACACAGAGCCCTGAGGAGTGATTGCAAATGGCAGGTGGAAAGGAAAAAAGGGTTCAAAAGGCAGTGAAAATTAAAACAAGGCAAATCTTACCTCAGTGCTGCCTCTGCTCATGAGTCTGTGAACGAGAGAGGACAGGCACAGACTTGCCTCTTTATTGCATTGCCCAAACTATATGTTTCGTAATTAGCCAGTTGGGCATTCGTGCTTCGGGTGAGCTATAAATATAATATCTCCAAAGCAGCAGCCATGGGCAGGAGATAAGGACTGCAGCATCTCTGTGCTACCAGCCTTTTAAGGCATCGCAACTACAGCTGCACAAGGGCCATGATGGAAAGGGCTGTTGTGCTCTTGAGCGGTGCCAGCCCATCACTTTGCTGTGTTTGGGAGTGCCTGACCTTAAAATACAGTCACCTGTCTTCAGGAGGTCCTGTAAGAGACCCCAAGGAGATGGCAATATTTCATGGCTCAATATTTTGGCTGAGATATGAGCAACTTTAATTCATCAATCAGATTATTTGTCAGGCCTTTGGGATTGGCAGAAACACCTTAAGAAATGCCGACTGCTCTGTGGATGTAACAAATTGCAGCTCCCCTTCATCTGTCTGTCTGTACACCCCAGGTGTGCAGCCCTGTTGCAGGGTAGTGTCCTGTGTCCTGCCTTGGTTTGCCCAGCATGTCCTTGTGCAGGAAGCTGTAGTTCCATCTCACTACAAAAGACAGCAACTTTAGAGGTTAGTCTGAGACCACAAAGTAAGTCTGTGTTGGCAGCAGGGCTGTAGCTCAGGAGTGAGCTTTCTGCTCAGGGTTCCCTTCCCGCTGCAATGTAAGTGTGGTGCTGGGTGAAGGGGACACTTGTATGGAAAAAAGAACAAGAGATTTGAAATGGGAAAAAGCTCTTCCAGTAGCTCCCATGGGGAGCATGTTGCTGGCTGTGGAACAAAATGTGTCCAAGCAAGGCTCAGTGTAGAGAAGGGGTTAAAACCTGCCTACCTCCTTGCCAGTATTGGATCCATCTCTGCATTTCAATGTACTTCTGCAGAGAAAGTTGTAGCAGAGACATGGTCCTTGATATGAAGTTGAACTATTTCAAGAGGAGGAAAAGGAAAACCTCCTTTTAAGACGGGGAGGTGAAGAAATAGCATCAGGCAGACTCTGCGTGCAGGCAAATGGCTCTGCTTTCCCCAGCAGCGTACTCGTCTGGAGAAGTTCTGTGCTGTTGAACTGAGGTTGCCAGTTGTTTCTCCTCCTAGCTGAAGCAGCAGTACTTGAAAAGGGATTCAATTTCTTTGCTGGATTTATTTGTTATTTCCATGGTCCTGAAGACCTCCTCATTCTCTTCAGCTTCCTCTTGTCTCCCTTTTATTCAGAGCGCTGGTTGAGCAATAGTCCTTATGAGATAGCATCACCTCGCAGCTTGTCTCTGAGCAGCTTGGACAGCAAGTGTAGGTCAAGCAAGAGAGACTGGGTACTATCACAAACTGTGTGCCAGACTTTCTGACATGACAAACTGATTTATGGTTTGACATGAAGCCCAGTCGGGTTTTATGGTTTTAACTCCAAACCAATGAGAAGTTGGCTTCTGAGGCATTCAAAAGCTCACATTAAAAAGCTCACAACAACATGTCCTCGGCCTCTGCCAAGCAACATGATTTGACAGCCTGAGTCAAGCCTCTGGGAGAAAATGACTTTCACACATCTCCTTTTATCCATGCAGAAATGCCTAGCTTCCAAGCACCATGAACGAGGAGCATGGCCTAGAGACTTTGTTTAGGGAGATAAGAGAAATAACCCCCAGATTCCTGGGGAAAATATTGTCCATCCTAGATCTAGTGGCCTTTTGCCTCATGTTCCTTTAGCTACCATGTAAACAGCCTTTTCACATTTCCCAGAACAATAAACAGTTATGAAAAGCTGTTAAGCAGCAAAAATGAGGTAGTTAAGACATATGTTTGGACAGCTCTGGAAAGCCTCAACCTTTTCATGTTAGCCAATTTTTTTGTTTGCATGATTCAAAGGTGCAGCTGATGTAGAAACGACCTGGATAAAAGATGGTTGTCCCCTTCCCCAGTCCAGGATGTTCTGGGCACTAATGTCATGTTTAATCCCCAAGTGTCAGCCTGACTGCAGAACACATTTGGATCTGGTGCAACATCCAGCAAGTGGGGATGAGCTTGGGGTAAATGTGGCCTCCCAAAACACTTAATCTTAACACTTGAGAAGGTGGATTACAGATCTGCTAATGCAAACATTACTTCTTTTCTGTCTGATAAGAGCAAATGTTCTCTAAAGCTGGTTACCCCACATTGTCCTGCTAGTTAAACTGCCCCAGTTTCATTTTGGATGTTCCTTTACTCTCGAGGAGCCTCACTAGGGAAAGGTCTCCTTGAAAAAGGATGCTGCCAGAAAGGGAAAGGTCTCCTTGAAAAAGGATGCTGCCAGAAAGCTAAAGCATCAGCAACATGTCAGGCTACTGATCCTGATCCTGTGCTCCTGGCAGCAGGTAACAGCTGAGCCACTTCCTTGAGACAGGAAAGGGAATGGCCCCACACTCAGGGCACCAGCACTTCTAAGGTACAGAAGAGTGGCAGGCTAACAGTAGAGGAGAGATATTCCTTGGATGTTGTCAGAAGCAGAGACATCTCCAGGTGTCTCAGCTATACAGTGGTATTGGAATTTAGCCTTTATGAAGAGGGATGGGAGCTGAGGCTCTCTATCCCACAGCAGTAATGGCACGGTAGGCCCTCTTGCCATCTCCATGGGGCTGTAGCCGCAGAGCCAGCCCTGCTGCTTCCATGACTAAGGCATAGGCAGGAAGCAAAGCAAGAATTTCAGCCAGCTCCCTATGCCAAGGCTGTGGCATGTGTGTGTACAAGAAGAGATGCTTTACAATCATAGAATCATTTAGGTTGGAAAAGATCTTTAAGACCATTGAGTCCAAATGCGTTATAGAAATGGAAAGGAAATGCTGCCAGCTGTAGAGCACAGCTCCTGTGGAGACCATGTCAAGATGCCATTAGCCATTCATTGCAGTGAGGTTTGAGGTTTTACCACCAATCCCTCACAATCAGGATTTGCCCTGTCATTCTCTGCAAGTCACAGAAGATGCCAGCGTGTGGGCATCCAAGAAGAACATAAATGTTCAGGACAGATTTAACAAACAAAAATCTAGTCAGCTTGCACTGGTACTGTCTTTACTAAAAGAAGAGCTCTACAAACAGACATTCATGGGAATCTGCCCTTGCTGTGTTGACATTTGTGTTCATGGTAGGTAGCACAGTGATTAAAACTGTGTTATGATGTTGTTGAGCCTTTAATCTAATTTGGGGGATTTAGAGGGGGGTTCTATACATATAATATTGACTGCCAGGGGCTTAGCAGCAGAGCTAGAGGGGAAGAGGGCATCTGTGGAGATTGTGCTGGTAGTCAATATTTTGCAAACATTTCACACTCAGGTCCTCACAGTGAGGAAGATGGGATTAACATTTTCTGTAATGAACCGGGGATTCAGCGGTGTTAGCAAGCCATCAGTCTGTCTGCTTCTCCTAGCCCTTCACAGCCACAGGTCACACCAGTGCCTTCCAAATTAGACAGTGCACATAAAGCTCCACACCACACCCACCCCACACCTGGGGAAAGAGCATGCTCAAATGCTGACCCCCACGGAAACTTGTGGCCACACAGCCTTTTGCCAGCCTCTGACATCTTCAAGCCTTCCCATACCTGTGAAAATGCTGGTGGCAGGCAGCACTTGGACTCTAGCAGCAGCAGGCTCAGGTATGCCAGTGACATCCAGGTCTCTGGGGATGAGGAGTACCTGGAGGATCCCAACCCAGCTCCCTCCTATGAGCAGCTGTCTTCATTGCTGCTGTCATGCCCAGACTGTGGAGCACAGGTGAGATGCAGATGCTTTCGTATGAAGCAGCAGAGCATGGTGATTTCCAAGGGCCTCATCTCTGCCTGGTTTCCCCTCCTGCCCTGTGTTTTGAGCTGAAGCTCCAACATGTCATTGCTGCAAAGATATGCTCAGGCCTGAGAGCAGGTTGAAACACTTGGAGCCCTGTGATCTGTGTGTTTTCCATGGATGCTCTCATCAGCAGTTCACCTCTCCCAATTTTTGCCATCAAAAGTTTGCATCTGGTGTAAGCCAGATCTGTGTGCTTTCTATGGAGGCTGGAGGTGCCTATCTCTTGCTGCTGACTACCTGGTGAGAGGAGATGTCTCACACCAGACTTTCTTTCACATTATTTCAGTCACCAACTAACTTCTGGTTGTGGAATTTATGTGATGTGCCTCACTCAGCATGAGATGCCCTTCCTTTGAGTAGTGTGCCACAAAAACACCTGTGGTTGGGTGAGATGTAGATTAACCTAGCCTATTTTCTTGCCTCCAGCAATGGCCAGTAGATCGTGCTTGGGAATATTTATATCCCAGAACAGTTTCCTGAATTCCCACAGGTTTTGTATTGGGAACTCTCTGAGACAGAAGCAAATTATATTTAATGACCTTGAAGCATTTCATTTTATTTTCTTCCTGTGAATTTTCTGTTGTTTCAGATCCCAAACACTCGAGGTGTTTGTTCTGTCCCACGCCCAGTCTCTCCAGCTTGTACCCCTCAGGCCCAGTGACTGTCAGTGCTCAGAGCACAGGCAGGAGCTCTGCCCCCAGCATGAGCAATGCCACATTTGGGGAAATGATGCAGATGAGCCTTAGTTTGAAAATTCAGACACCCAACTCTCCCCAAAACCTCTAAACCAAAACTTTGCATGGAAAATCTAGGGAGACTTTCCCTTTCTCCCCTTCTCCATCCTGTGTCCCACTTATACTGACAGAGATTAATCCAGTCCCCAGGCTGCCTTTCTGCACCTACTTAATGGCCCCATCTCTCAGGTTTCACTTTGCAGAGCTGGTGACACAGCACTGACAAATGCCCTGAGTAAAGAGAGAACTGGGTGGTAACTCTTAAACCAGAGGGAGCTCTGGATATATATTCAGAGTACAAACAAAGTTGGAAAAAGCAGAAATTATTTCTTCTTCACTGCTCCACTCATTTGCCTAGCAAATATCACAGCTCACAAAAGGCCACTGCTCTTAGCAGCTGTTTCATGGCCCCATCTCTGCCCTTTCCCATTTTGGCTGAAATACTTGTTCAGTATGCTTTAGCTGCTGTTTTTGGATCATACTAAGACTTCTTCATTCCAAAACTAAATCTACTCTCATAATCCACCAAAATAAGTCCTTACAAAGCTAAGCAGGCTTCACTTAAGAACAATAAAACCTTTCGTGGTTTGTAGTGACAAAGGGATCCAAGTGATTGCCTAAGTTCAAAGCAGATGAGAGAAGCAATCCCAGTAACACTGAATTTTGGTGCTCCGTTTGCTCACTTTCCTGCCTGTTTGAATTAATACATTTATCCCACTCTACCTAACTCCACCATGAGTATGGGTACATGTCCAAAAACCTCTTTCAGGACTCCTTTTAGAAGAGAGGTATTTTCTCCTGAGGTAGCTCTTACCTGAGAGAAGTACAAGTGCTGTGACCCCAGCAGCACAAGTCAGGAGCTGCCGCTAGCAAAATGAAGAAATCAAGAGCCTGGGCTGCTTTGCCTGCCTCCAAGTATGAGGCTGCTTGTATGGATCAGGAACTTTAGCCTAAGCAGTTTTATTTTGGCATACACAAAGACAAAAGCAGACCTTTGTAACAGAAGCTGTAGATTGCCTTAAACATAGGTGTAATCACCAGCCCGCCCATAATTAGTAATAATAATCCAGGCTCTGACATTAATTCATGGTGTGACCTTGGACATAATGCTCACATCCATGTTATCAAACCTGGCAAGTGCATGCAAGTCCCAGTGAAGGACAGAGGAGCTGCAAGTGTCAAGCACTTAGAAAAAATTAATCAAATTAAGATCCCAATGGGCTCAGGTTTCCCACTTGTTGGAGAAACTATTAGAGAGATCATTGCTCAAGAACAAGATCTGAAAAATACACTGAGATGATAAAAAACACCAGCCCTCAATGTACTTAGAATTTCCCTGACCTCCACAGCCAGTACAAGGATCTTTCTGGCAGGAGCACATTTCCCAACAAAATGTCCCAAGACTGGCTGTGATAGCTCTTTCCCCACATCTTCTGACTCAAGTTTCATGCTGAGCGAGGGGTACGTGGTCTCAAGTAGAGGTGCTTCAGCATCTCAAAATCATCCTGTCTGCACCCATTATTACATTGCAATCAATAGGGTGTTCTTAGGCTATGTAAAGTAGGACTTCAGACGTAGAATTAGTATGAAATTCTACTACCTTCAAAGGCACTTCCCAAAAGAGTATGCAAATAGAAACTAGGATAATGCAGCTGGAAATGGTGATAAATCTGAAATCTTGCACTAAAATTTTTAAGCCTCGTATTGTGTCTGCCCACTTTGGCGTAGTGCAGTGGCTCCCTTTTTTGATATTGCCCTTATGTAAGCCTGGTGGCTCTGGTTAGCATGCTGAAGGCCATCGAGTGCAATTTGAAACAAGCCCAATGATATTAAAAAGTTGTGTTTATAAGAGCAGCTGTTGGTTTTACAGGGTATGTATACCCTTCCCCTGGAGACATAATCAGCTGGTAACTCAATCTTTGCTAGAGCTTTGCTGGTAGAAGTGCATCCTAGAGCTACTGTGTGCCTGTTAGGCTATTTAGCACAATGAGAAGAATTTCACTGTAGAGACTAGATTAGCCTGGATGCAAGTGCCCAAATTAATGTCAAACCTGCCACCTGCCACTGCCCCTTACCCAGATCCTGTACGTGACTACAATAAACTTCAAACGTTTCTTTTCTCTTTTTGTTGGGTCACTTATTTTCTCATCCATAACATAAAAAGCCTGAAGATGATTGATACTTCATCTATTTCAATGATGCCATTCGTCAGACCTCACAGTGATTTCACTGGTAGATGAAAAAAGTTATATATGTTAGAACTGCCACTAATTTTATGGCTAAGTTTAACAGAGAACATGACAATTACCAGAAGGACAGCTCTTTATGGCACCTCAGTTAAATAACAGCTGCTTCTGGCATCATCAGAGCTCCTCAGATTTTTCAAAAACAGTTAGAAGACAAATTATCAGTTCTATGGACATGCATTAATTTGAAAGTCTTGACAGACATGTTTAGCTATTAAGTTGTTGGAGTGCAGAAATCAAAACCAAAGCATGCTGAGCAAGGAAGTGACATGTCTTTGCTATATGGGCCTTCTCAGCCAAGACTAGCTAAATTTTTACATACTGATCAAAATGCGAAAAGAGCTCTGTGATTTTCAAATTGTTGGGGGGAAAAAAAATCCACAGTGTCTTTTTTATACTTTAAAAAGATGCACTTACATTAAATATGAGTAAAGGACAGTGAGATTAGAGTTTTTTCATGCAAAGCCTGCATTCTGTTTTTGCACATACCCTGACTATGAATTTGCTGACCTTTTTCTAATTCCTACCTGTATGCATGCCTCATAAAACCATCATCCAATGTAACACTAGACCACTTCAGTATTACCATGTTTTTCTTTGCATTTCTTTCCATGTTCCATGATCTCTTTTGCTCTCAACTATTATGGCTGGCTCACCACGTCTCCCCTGCTTCCTTTCTGTCCCAGACACCTGGAGTGTCAGCAGTGTGGTCTTCCAATCTCCCCCGTCCACTCAAGCCATGAAACCTGCAAGATAATTTTAATTGCTGCCTTTTTAGCATCATTGCCACCACTTCTTTTCCATCAAGGATTAACAGATGTTTCCCCAAAACATCTGTAGTGTTGTACCTTCCCCTCATTCTCCATATCTCCCCATTTACCTTTATCTCCCTGCTGCACATTTGCCATTGACAGATGTCCTTGCAGTATTCCTCACCTACCCAGCCCTGCAAAAGTGTGTGCGCCTGGCCCCGTTTTGGCAGGGTGTGCCAAACCAGGGCAGGAGCTGTGGCCATCTGTTGCAGCTGTTGTTTTATGGCTCCTGGCTGTGCTGGAGCAGCCCCTGCCTCACAAGCAGGAGGGCTGCAAACAGCAGTTCAAATTGATAAATCACCCAGACACGCCAGGTATGCCCAGCGACAGCGATAAGGGCAGCTGCTGAGCGCAACCCAAGCACCTCTTGGAAAACGCTTCTGTAAACACATCTGCCACTGAATTTTTGGGCACAAATGTTAAATATTCTGGACAACACCCTGCCGAAATAGAGATGAGAGGTTCACAGCTCTCTTTGATCTTGTGATCGTGCTAAACTTGGCTCCTGCTCAGCAGACAGCAATGCTTCTTTCTGTTAGGGAGAATGTGCTCTTTTGAGAGAATGTATTGAGAAGGTGTTTTTCTGAGTCTCTGCATGAAGCATGGGAATCACCTGTAGTTTGAAATAGATCTTAGTCCTGAACAGTTTCAATAGTTGCCAGATCTAAAGAAATATGAAAATAAAGGCCTCCTAACATTAAAGATTCTAGAACTAAGGGAGTTGAAGAAGTAGAAAGAAAGAGAAGTTTTTATCTCTGCCTTGCATGCTGAAATGCGTTTAGAGCATTCAATTCTGCATATCATCACAACAAATCCTAAAGCAAGACTGGATTGCAGACGTGTGGAGCCTCTGACTCTGATCCTGCTCTGGTCCTGGTCTTTTATTGTGTCAGGAAGGGCTTTGGAGACAACTTTACCTCTGGACATCAAATTTCTAGAAAAAAAGATATTGGCTATTAATAGATATTGATGATGATGATGAGGAGGAGGAGGAGGAGTAGGAGGAGGAAGAGGAAGAGAAGGAGGAGGAAGAGGAGAAGGAGGAGAAAGCATGGTAGAGAAAGGCCAGGGGATCCCAGAAACAAGGTTCTCGAAGTACCCTTTCTGGCACAGTTGTGTTAAAGGACTGCACTGAGAAGCTTTTCAGATGTGGGACCTTTGCTGCTATGATTAAAAATTACTTACATCATCTCTCAATGTGACTAGTGTAGTTCTGTTCCTTTTCAAACATGTCAGCAACTCCAGTTGCTCAGTTTTTTCTAGGTAGCTCTGTAGATTTGAATGCCAGAATCTTATCAAGGACAACCCTTCTGTAAAACACTGTCCAGCCAGCAGTGCTTGTGCAAAAATAAAAGTTGTTTTCTAAGTCAAAATCATTTTTCACAGAGACGTGATCACGTTAATATCAAACAACTCAGGATTATTCCTCCTGTTCATGTGACGGTTGCAGGTATGCTTACAGTCCTTACAAAAAATGCAAAAACTTTTGCCATCAGCAACAGTTTTGAAACTCTACAAGTGAGGATTTTTGCCAGTGTCCCATAGGAGAACTAAACACAGGGACTGCTGGATGCACTGCTAACATGAATCCTGGATTTGGCAGAAGAGATGAAAAACAAAATTGTGTTAATAGAATATGGAGTACGATAAATTACTTTTGGTTTTCATGTTTTGAGGAAGTCTCTCATCCAGTACATCAACACCTTTGAAGGAAGAGAATGCCATCTTGGGATATTGCAGGGGCATAGTTCATGCCAAGTGTGTTCATGTTATTTTCACCCTGAAATAATTTGATTGACATTAATTCTTATCTCAGTACAGTCAAGATCTAATTAACTACACGTGTTATCACTGCTTCTATCTGCTATGATTGTTAAGTTATTCATGTATACAAGCTGGTGTTTTCAGTTCATAAAAAGTTAATGCAAGGAGGCGTGAGTCTTGCTCTGCCTTTGAGGAGAAGTTTTCCTTCACAGTCAGCATGCATTAAGGTAAGCACCAAGATATTTTGTCTGGGCAGAAGAACCCATCTATCCAGCAGGCACCAGCACTTCCCAGCTCAGGCCACAACATGACTGATAGAGGTGTGATGAGGACCTGAAATGCCCCAGGGGAGAAAAGAGGTGTTCAAGGACATGCATACCTCTGAATAAACATCCCTTCAATGACATACATGCTGTGGACCAGGTCTTGCTTAAAGACAAGTTTCCAGCTGAAAGGTATGTGAGCATGCTGAGAGAATTTTAACAGGATGAAACAGATAACAGATCTAGAATAATCTGTCTGCAGCTGTAAGTTTTCTTTTCTTTATGCACAGCTGCCCCTAAATAAGGAGATTGCAATGCTGATCTTTGGATTCCTGAATAAATTCATTCCTTACTTTATCTTCAAGCCTGTCTGGTGGTAGGAGTGATTTAAGGATAACTGGCAAGCCACCATCATTCCATTCCCATATAAGCCACAAATCAGTAAGAGGGAATGTTGGACCGTTCTCCTAGAACAGACACAAAGCCAGAGATAGTCAGATGATTCTCCACAAGTTGCATGGGACATCGTCAAAGTTGATAATGAGGCTTGTAAAGGAAGACTTCTTGGGACACAGTCTTTATCTCTGGAAATCTGGAAAAGTGCCTCAGCAAGGATCTCCATCAAGTTCAGGTTGCTAGGGTTGGCTGAACTTCGTGACCTCAGGGATGCAGGTGAGGCTGCTGCAGCTCTGTGCTCATGGGCCCAGCCTGTCGTGAGGCTGAGCATATATGCCTGATAGGCAAACACACACGTGCACACAATATGCACGTTGCTGGTTACATGGATCAGCACAAAGAGGTATCAGTGCCATTATCAGCACCACCCTCACTCACACATACATGAACAGCACAGACACCCCCACCTTGTTGCTCCTCTCTGAGGAATCAGGTCTGAAGGCTGCTACTGGGACACAAGCACAAGGTATGTCACTTCAGGACATACTTCAGCAACTGGTCATAGACGCCCTCTAGTTGGCACCTACCTCCCAGTCTCCTCCAGCTTGGACCTATGAGCCCCAGAAATCCCTTCTGGGTGCTGGTATGCCCTAATCCTACAGTCTGGTCTGAAGTTTGGCAGCATTTTCACTGAATGACTCAGGACAGAGAATGCACCCTCAGAGAAGACAGGTAGAAATAGGATGTAGTGAAAGACAGGATAGGTGGTGGTGTAGAAGCACAGGTCTCCATCAAGCGAGTGTATTGTCAACTGGGCCCTTTTATCTCCTTTCCCCCTCTATTTCCTCATGTTTGTTATGCCCACAGTTCATCTCAATTTCTTCATTTTTCCACTTCTGGTCTTTCCCGTCAACATCCCTTACTGAGATGCACACATTCCCACATTCCCCTGAAAAACCTACTGTAAGATATTTTATACAAGTCTCAAATAGTCCCTCCTGTGCATACTACATTAAATCCTGCATCCTTCTAGGCATTATCTCCCTTTCCTGTGTATGGCTCTCTGATCTGTTGCACTGTCCCATCATGGGGTGTGATTCTTTTCTCTTGATGGTTGTAGAAAGTTGCTGATTCACTGAGCCCTATTTTCACTGCTCAAGTCACTAGGCTGCCTCCATCTGTCATAGATCCTTGCTCGTCTTTCTTGTTTACTTGCCATTTAGACACATAATTTAACACATAAAACCTAATTTTGCTCTTTGGGTGGCTAGTAAAAGTAAAAGCCAAGCAGAACTTCCCCTAGGAAGCCATGCTACGTGCTGTTTTGGCACTCCCGGCTCCACAGAGCATATCCAAACAAAGTAAAAATACCTCTTTAGCACAGAGGAATAGCTGGATCTCCAGTTTTCCTTACATGTGTAAGACTAGGTTTCCACAAGTAATCTTGATGGATTCCATCTCGGAGTGTCTAATGTGAAATAAATAAAAGAAGCATGATTTCTAGAGGATTCAAATGCTGATGAAATTCAGTCCTCTGAAAGCTTCATATTCCCACAGAACAGAAACTATCCCCTCCCCTGGAAGTACAAGTGCTGTGTTTATCCTCAGCATCTCTGCATCACATAGTCCTGGAACTGAAGTAACCCTAGTTGCCATAATTTAATTAAACTATTGGTTTGAAATGTCTGAGTGTTGTATTGAGACTGTGTGGAAAATATGAGCGCAGATAATTGTGTTAGCTAGGAATAATCAGACAGCTTGCAGTGTAAGAGTAGAAGGGCTGATGTTAGGTGCAATCCAAGCTGACATATCCTGAGGCTATGGCACTACGCTGGTCCTGTTGTGGACTGCTGAAGAATTGAGGCTGTAAATGTTTGTTTTAAAATGGGTATCCAAGGGTGTGTTCTGGATGCTTTGTTACTCCATACTGAGGTTGTGTGTATTCCCTCAATAACCACTGTTGATATTAGCCCAGCCAGTGCTCGATACTGCTTGAGCAAAGCCATTTGTAAAAGGGAGCACAAGACCTGGGCTTACTGTTGGCAACATCTAGGTCACAGAGATGCTTAGAAATTAACCACAGGGAGGCTTTGGCCCTTTTTATTTATACTCAAAAGGCTTTTTCTTCACTGACATGTTTATTTTCACCTCACTCAAACTGAAGAGCTATCCTGTGGGAAAGAGGAGAGCTGTAAGGGAGATTGTGGCAGTTGCACAACACTCTCCACCTCTGAGAAAACTACCAGGTTTATCAATCCACTGTATCCCAGGTGGGGAGCTGTGATGTGTGGTTTTCTCTGATCTTTGCACTGTGCTTTACCAGCAGAGAATTCTGTGACAGGGCCATAGCAACAATCTTCTGCTCCATCCTTCTGGCCACTTCAGCCATACTAAATGGTCTTTTCATCCTCATGCCCTCCTGGCAACTCCTGCCCAGGCAGGTGGGTGACCCAGTAGATCTGATATTTGGAGTGCACAGCTGAAGGTGGCTGTTAGCGGAGAGAAAGCAGCACCAGTATGTTTGCTTATCCCTTATAAACATACTTTGAGTAAAAGACCATAATCCTTGTTGATTATATTGGCATACATAAAAGAGAGCCTCTACCAAGAGATTGGGAAGTCATGGCAGCTAATTAGTAGAAAAGCCATTAAAAGGCATTTTATCTTAAAAGTTGCAAGGTGTGAAAACTCGTTTTGTTTTTAAGGTTGATCAGTTGTGTGATGTCAGTTCTAAGGCAAGATCATAAAGCAGACTGCTAAAGGCAATCATTAAAAAGTAAAAGTCTTGATTTTCCAACTGTTCTGAAGATGTTATTTTTAGGGTGTTTGTTAAATGCATCTGTGTGCTTCTAAACCAAAAGGATGTGAAAGGAAACAAATGTGAGACTTGTTTCACATCAGCAGCTTGGCTCATAGGGCTTTCACAGTGGGAGGCTGCTTTCTGAGCTTTCTCAAAAATGGAAAAGCAAATCTCAGTTCAGCCTGAACACAACCCAGATTATAAAGACTGACTTTGGACCAGGCCCAGATTAAAACAAATCATGGCTCTCATTAGCCCAAATCAAACCTCTGCCTTTCCTGCAATTTGCTCACCAGCTCCCGGGACAGTCACAAAGGCTGCCATGGGTTCGTAAACTCCCCTGTGAGTCTTTGTCCCCAAGTGCCACCCTGTTACCTCGAGCTGCTGGTCACCTTCTGCCCCTCATGGCAGGCTTGGCATGGCTCTGGGGGGGGGACATCTAAGCATGGCTCTGCAAGCTCGTCCTGCCCCAGTGCTTCCTGCTTTCCCTGGCCCTTCAGGAACCCTGGCTGCCAGCTGGGTCGTGAACTGCATTTCCCTGCAGGAGCTCCATGTCAGCTGCCTGACAGGCCCTGCAGCCAAAAGCCCTGTGGACTGTCCTCTTTACAAATCAAAACAGGAAGAGAAATGTAAAATTAAAAATAATCCAGGCATTGGACTATGAGCTGCTATGGTGAACTAAAACCCAACCCAAAAACAAGAACAACAAAAACCCCAAAACTCCCTAAATGTCACAGTATCTTAATTATCTCTGCCTGAACTCTTTTCCTAGATCTCTCCAGGAGAAAGGGTCCGCTTATCTTTTTTCCCTTCCAGGCTTTTGGGCATGATACAAACATCCCTGAAGTTAATGAAAAGTTTCCAAGGTCTCTAAATCAAGCTCCAAATGCAAGGTGGTAAAAAGTGTGAGTATCCTGCCTTACACTCCAGGTGAAAATACACACATTCTACAAATGCCACACATCAGTGTCCAGTAAGTAGTTCTTTCCCTTTCCCTGTTTCTCCAGTGCACCAGCCAGTCTCTCTGACACAGTAGATGAACCTCTTCTCAGAAAGGAGGACAGGTCTGGCTCCCTTCTGGCAGGTAAGCTGCCATTAGCAATGGAGCTGCACATCACGGGAGTGGTCCTTGGTCGTGATTCTTGACTGCATAACTTCACGCAAAGCCCTGTTTCAGTGACTTTGTCACCATATGAGACACTTTTACTTGGTAACACCATAGGTCTCTGGATAATGACCCCCTGCTTCTGGTCAGGCTGAAGAACTGCACAATCTCTGTGAATAGTCACCAAACTGTCCATATGGCCCAGGCCATCTGTATTTTAAAGAGTCAGCCTTTAAATTACATTCTCCAATAAGCAAACAACCTTAGACAGAACAACTTCAGTGGCAACCTGAGAGATGAGACATTGACTGATGCCACAGGCAGATAAACTTGAGTTTATCTTGAGTGCCTACTGATGTGAGCCCTTGCACCAAAGTTTTTAAAGAGGACAGATAAGGATCTGGCCATAAAAATAGTTCCACAGGCAGACAGAGCAGTAGAAGATGAGGTGATGGCAACAATTTAAAACCCTCTGATTCATTCAAATTACTCTGCAATAGACCAGCTCTGCTTGCAAATAGCTGAGGTGAAGGCTAAAAACTTACCTGTGACTTTATAAGCTCTGTTTAGTACAGTTTGTGTCAGGCATGGCTCGGAACAAAGTTTGCCAAAGCTTCTCATGAGGGTCTGTCATAAAGGCATTGAATTTTGTAGCAAAAAGTACACATTCCCCTCCTCACTTAGCACTGTCTTCTAGTGAAAATGAACATCACAAAGATGTAAGGATAACCCCACATCAAGCTACTACTTGTTATATCAGCTTGGTTTTTCCAGAAGTGATGCCTCAGGCAAGTTTCAAAATTTAAATTTCTGGTACTCTTCACATTTCCTCAAAGCTGCTTTTTCATTATATATTTTTTTCTAAGCTGTTACAACTCCCTGAGAAATTCTGGTTCTGTGTGGTTTCCTCTAGCTTTCCTCCTCCTGACCATGGGACTCACTGAATGTCACGGAGACACAGAAAAGCAAAGCTAGATCCTCTGCCCCTGGGCAAGATCAGCTGCAAACATGCAATTTCTGACAGATGTCCTGACAAAATGTTACCTTGCTCTTTTTCAGCAGCCTTCCTGAACTGTGTCAGCATTTTTGCTCATGCCTGACTCAGACCTTTAGCTCAATCCACAAATAAAACCTCATGAGTCCTTCTGCAGTCAGTGGAGGCCCCTGGAAGGTGGGCCAGAGGTGGCTCATGTAGGGTCACATGTGTCCTGGATGGGTTAGGTTAGACAACATGAACACCCTGCTGTGTGCATTTCTATAGTGTGCCAGGATGATTTGGAATAAAAGATCTTCTAAGGTTTTCCTCTCAATCTCTATGGTGTGGTAAAGGTCAAAGGGGTGAAGCACATCTGGCCAGCTGTGTTGTAGGTACTCAGAGAGAATGACCCGTGGTGGCACCACAGGTGGAGACATGCAAAGACAAGAAAGAAGAGATTTTCTTTTTCTTTCCCCATGAAAGCTGTTTGTCAAAATTCCTCTTCTTTGTTCCAGTTATTATGAAAGTTTCCCATACACACACACACGCCACAAGACAGTGAGAGTCTGGTCTAGGGCTCATCCTCAATCACCTTACATCTTCACTTCCCTGCTGTGGGCAGCTCATCCTACACTGATTAATTATTGTTATTTTTATGATTATTGCTATTGTCATAAAAACTGCTAACAATGGCAATAAATATAGTGCCTGGTTTAGGTTGGCTTCTATCAGCATCTACCTTTCTAGTGGAGTAAAGTCCCTGTTGAAAATCCTTCCTGCCTACAAAATATTATTCTGAACCACTTTTTCCATCATGCTCATGACAGACACTTTCCAAATACCCTAGTTCATGAGACACTCTTTGGAAATGTCAGATGTGTCTTTTGTGAAGAGCTCCTCTTTTAGCATGAGATTAGTATTTCAAGCAAATACTTGACAAGTCTCCAGGTTTTGACAGTGGGTTCTGGCATCTTTGAGAAAAAAAAAGGATATTTATGAGCAATATTAATGGGTGGAGGGGTGTACATCAGGCATGTAAAAAGCATACCTTGTGGTTTTGGTGATGCACGAATAGTAACCACTGAAGGTAGTGAGGTACGTTCCAGTCACTGTGACAAAGGTAAAAAGCAAAGATTTGCCTTCCTAATTATTTATGGAAGCCTGGTGTTCAGCTATGTAATGCTGTCATGGGTAGATTTCATTTCAGAAATATAATGCAACATTAACTGCCTCTCAAAACATCTGCTCAGTCATTTCTTCATAGATGACTGGTGACATGACAGAAGTACTATTTGTTGTGCAGGTGTGACTGGAGCGCAGGGCACTTGGGAGTGGCTCCCTGTGCTCCCCAGGTACATCATCTTATACCTCTGGGACTCCATGGAGCAGGGACTTGTGTAGCTGGCCAAAACCGATTGTCTCAGCCATCCTGGTGAAACTCCAGACGGGTACAAGTCCTCTCCCTCCTGCTCTTCTTTTTGGCTTTTCTCTCTTCTGTCTCTCTTCACTCCAGATTACACCCTGGTCAGTTTTAACATGTCACCGGGCAGGCATCTTTTATCTTCCTATTATCAGATGGCTTAGATAAATACTGCCTTGTCCTGGTCTCAGCTGCTTATTTTTACCCACAAACTACCTCCCCTTCTAGGCTGAAATAAAATGCCTTTTTTCAAAAATTTGTCTGGTTTTGGCTGAGTGAGTCACCTCAGGCACCATGTACAGCCCATGGAGCCCAAAGAATCATTCAGTTTACCTGAAAGTGTAGGGACATCCTCACTTTTTTAAACATCCTCACTATTTTAGACAGTGAGCACCACTAAGTAAAAAAACAAGACAAACCCCCCCAGATATTAGGTATAAAGACTACTTCAGAAAAAGAGTTGCTCCAAGTCAGCCTTCAGGTGGAAATCATCCCTGGTGGTGCTGGATTCAGAGAGGGAAAAGGGCAAGAGAGCCTGTGATCCATAGGTAACTTTTACAGTTTTCCCCTTTCACCATTCAGTGCTTTTCACTCAGCTGTAGCAGCACAGCACCAAAGAAACTACACTGGCTCCTAAAATGAATGTAATCTGTGCACATGCTGGGCTGAGCTGCCATGGGCTTGCAGCAGAAGGTTTTAAAGGAGATCTGCTCAAAGCCTGCTAGCGGATGGCAGGTCATTTGCATGTCAGAAAACACTCCCGATGGAAACAAACAAGAATAAACACCTACCCTTTACAAGCCTGATTTTGTGCTCAAAGAAACCTGATGCTCAGCCATGTGGAGAAATCATTTCTTTCCCCTCCACAGCAGAAACTTCACTGAAATGGAACGTAGCTCTTACAGCTGAGTGGTCCAACTAGAATTATTAAGTATTTTTAATAGGTAGCAAAATGATGCATTCCCTTTGTCTGTTATTATGTAAATACTCTGTACTAAATACATGAAACCATCTTCTGCAGGATTAGTTTGGCTTAGACATATACTATAATAATTACTTTTAATGAAAATGTTTAGGTCTGAAACAGGATTTAAATATTATTTCTTATCACTTTAGTGCTTTTGTATAAAGGTGAATGTGATCCTTTATGTTTAAAGGGTTTAAAGCATCCAGTTTACACTGCATTATGCAAGAACTTGCATGTTGTCCTTAATATCCCACTCTTAATTTGAAGTACAAAGGAAAAATAGCAATAAAAACCTGAATTTCCAAGCATTTTCACCTTTAAACCTATCTCTCTTACTTATATTAAAAAATGTGATTTATTTGCTAAAGTAAGAAACTCTTAAAACAAGACACTAAAAGCAGAAGTTATAAAGCATACAGTTTACCTGAGCTGCCTCAAGCGTCCCTCTGTAACACACGCTTGCCTGGGCTCATCCTTTAAAACCGAGTTAATAGGAGTTTAATGGGAAAACAACACCACCAGCTTACCAGACTGGCAGCCACGGCTCTCTGCAAGGATGCCCTCCTTCTGCATCCTTGTCAGTGCAGTCCCTGCTGTCCCTGCAGACAGTGGTGTCCTCCTTCTGCACATAAGGCTCACCCAGTACCAGAGAGGTGCCAAGCGGGTGGGAGGAAGTGTTTTCTGTTTTCAGGACAAGAGGACCATTATATTTTTAGTACCTGAATCCCTGCCCATCCCACTGCCCCTCTGGGATCAGCTCCCTACTTTGGTTTTTGAGCCTGTGACCCCCCAATCCCAGGAAGAGACCAAAACCTGTTCTCAGCACAGAGAACTGTACATGCTCATGGCATGTTTCAGCCAATGGACATTCACACACATTTAAATCTTTTTCTGGCCCGGGGTCTTAAGCATGTGCTACGAGCTTACAAAATGGTTCCCGTGAAATCAGTATCATGATTTGGAAGCCACTGCTCAGCAAAACTCAGACATTTTTTGTCCTTGAGCTATTGACAATCAGCCTGAGGACTCTCAAGTTAAAGTCTAGGGTGGTCTGAAAGATGCAGCTGGTGGGGGGAACCACTGAGATGGTCACATTTGGTCACAGCTCTTTTTCTTTCAGAGCAGAGGAAGGTGGCTTTCCACAGTGAAGTTATGCTCCCAACAGGAGCTCTTCAGCCCAGCACCCCCTCAGCTGTGGACGTGATTTAACAACCCTCAGGCCTTTCCTGGAGATTCTACCCTTTTACTGGGGAATCTCATCACCCTTCAGTACATTTTATTTTGAAAGAAATTAAACCACTTCTATCTATATGCTTCAATGATTCTAAAATAGTTTTGTTTTTAAGTTATCTGAACGGTCAGTTAATACTGTGTAAGAATTCATATCCTGGGAAAAAAGTCTGTATTTTTCACCAGCCATCAGCCCTGCAATGACTAGCTCCCTAGAGCTGTGAGACCATTTATAAGCACACAGCAAGGTGATAAGTCTGGCTCTTGCAGCAGGAGCCACCTGCATCCCTCTTTTCTGTAACCCTGTTAAGGCACGGCAGCGTGCGAGCAGGGAGCAAGCCTTATGGCTGGGGAAATCCCTGCCAGGTCTGTTGAAGGCGAAGTCTCTGCCCTCGCAATTCCTTCTCCTGTGTGATAAGTAACCCCCTGTTTGCAGTTCTCCTCTGCTGAAGAAGATGATTTTTCTTCCACCTCCTTAAGTCTTCTATTAAGGGATGGCACAGGAGAGCAGAAAACCTAAACTGTGTGAGTTGATCATGGGTTGCAATGGCCATAACTGTGATGGAGAAGTGCCTGTTTCAGAAATAGGAGCCAAGCATGTCTAGAAGCTTATAAATAAACAACTTTGGGGCCCAGACTTTCAGACACTCATATGTGACACAGAAATGCCTGTTACAGATCTTCAGCACTTTAGAATTGAAGATAATAGCTACAGGCACATGATGGGGAGTAAGACTGTAGAAGTCCTGAGATGTATAGCAGGTCACATATGATATTTTTAAATTATGATAGAGAAACTTCAATCACACAGATAAATGAAAGAGCTAGCAGAAGGTTACCTGTCCCCATGTCTAACCTGTCAGTCTACATCTGTCCTATTTTGGGCCCACAGATACTAGCTGAAACCTGGGCTTTCTACAGTAATCTGTCATGCTCTACCTGCCTCAGTTGCCCTGCCTTCTGTACCCAGAATGCAGCCCTGAGCACTTCCAGCCACCACCACATGCCTGAGGGATCAATCACTTCCCAAGACTATCAGACAAAGAAAAAGGGATGAATTAAACTGTCACTAAAAATATGCAGCAAGTGTGATTGTGTCACTCGTCAGCTCAGTTTCACGTGGAGGTAAGCAGTGTAGGTACAAGGCAGCCTGAAGGTTAGATGGACTGACAATGCTGATTTCTCCAGGGCTGTGCTCTAGATGAAGCTGTACTCTGCACCACAATCTCCCCTGTCACTGTGTAAAAAGATGTCTGGATTAAGAAAGCACAGGTATGCAGGCTCATGTAAGCCTCACACCTTCCCCTTGCACGAAGATGTACTACTAGATCTTGCTGCCTTAAAGCTTGTTTATCTTACTTGTGCAAGCTTAGACAGAATCATAGAATCACAAAATCATCAAGGCTGGAAGGGACCTCCAAGATCAGCTAGTCCAACCATCAGCCTAACATCACTTTAATCCTACAATCACTCCTAAACTATATCCCCAAGTGCCACACATATTTGGTGTATGTTGACTTACCAAAAAAAAAAAAAAAAAAAGCTTTAAACAGTTTTTCCTGAAGTAATTAATTTGTTGTTTTCCAGTCTCCTAAAGCCATTCGTCTGCTCACTGACAGATTCATTTCCCTTCACAAAGCAGTCTTTGTGGTGGCAAATCTAGCTGATCTTTTCAGTGTGGTGTGTTTTTCCATGGATAACTCTCCCCACAGCTACACTACTGTCAGCAAAACCCACTCCATCTCTCTTCCTGCCCGAGCCCCAGACTCCCACCTCTGCTACCACAACACAAGACAGAGCTGGCTCAGCTGAGTGGGTACAGCTCTGCCTGGGTCTGTACTGACACAACTGAGCCACCTAAAAGTACTCTTTAAAAAATAATAATATGACCCAAATGATTCCCCTGCTTGATTCAGCATGTACTCCTCAAAAACAAATGTAGCAGCACAAGTAAAGTAGGAACATGGCATTGGAAACTGCTGGTGAAAGTGAGAAGATTGGCAGAGGATCTTCTAGCTGGAGTCACCACAGAAAGAAAATCTGTGCTAAATCACAGAAAGCTGCCTGCACCATGGGAAGCTGTCATAGAAGATTTCAGGCTAAGTCTCTGTGTTTCCAACCATCTGCTTCCAAGAAATCAGGAGAAAAAACAGTACAGCAGTTAACAGAAGTGGCCAGAGAGCATAGTGGATACCTGTGGGCTTTTCCACAAAAAGAACTTCTTGTCTGACACTGTACAGAACCCACAACTTACACTATAGATCAGCATTATCTGGTGTGGGAAGGTGGACAAATGACTCACATAAACAGGACAGCTCAACAGAAGCCTCCTGCTACATTTGGAGTGTAACATGATCCTTACTTCACCTTTTTTCTCTTGACAAGAGGGCTAGAAGTCTGCCTTAGAGACTCAAGCAACAAGAAGAGTTCAGTCTCATGATTAAGGGGAGCAAAGCATTGGGACTAGTTTGTGTAGGGGGAGCAGTACTATTCAAACCACTGGCCTTTCTTGAACCCACTTCCCATCCCACATCCTGCTATGGTGGGATGGAATTGAGAATTGGAGGCATGAAATGTGAAGATCACAGCTTGAGGTAAGAACAATTTACTGGAAACAGCAATGAGATAAGAAAATTAACAGTAACAGCAACAGTATTAATAATAAAATTATACAAAAAAGGAGAATGATTCACATGCAAAAATGCTTACCATGGAGACTGTGACAATAAAGAATATCAAATAAAAAATTACAGGAGTTTTTCCTCTTTTGCCCATCATTTTAACAGTGGCAAAAAACAGGACACATTTTTTAAACAAATGCAAAACACAGGTTTACTACAGAGATTTATGATCTGATTACTGAGGTGCCTCTACCTCTATAAATGAACATTAGTTATCGCTTTAAAATTTCCATGTTAACCAATTAATGAGTTTGAATACTCCTTGTTTATCCCTTCAATATCTCATGCTTTCATACATCAACAAATGTACAGGGCTGCCATTAAGCTGTGAAACAGCTTTGTGCCATCCAGGACTTCTGGCATCAGTGGATTGCTATCCCCTTTCTTGTCCTGAGAAGTTCAGTTTAGAGAAGTGTACCACTTTGGACCCAGACTATTCTTCTGCTTGCCATCATGGTCTCTGAACAGCTGGCTGTTATTTATTCTTTAGGGCGAGTCCTTAGAAGCCCTACAAATGGTCAAAAAGTCAAGACCTCTGGTTGCTAAACATGAAACAAAAAATGAGTCCAGAACAGTGAACCTTCTCCCAAAGTGTCTGCAATCCCATTCAGAAGAGCAGGAGAGTAGAGGGTCCCTTTTCGCTCTGTTCATCCTGGAGACAGGCTGTGCTGTGCTATTCTCCCATATCTTACAGTGGCTCCCTCAGCTTGAGTGCAGGGGTCTTTGGCCCCTGAAACGCCCTCCTGACTACTGCTGCAGAGCTTGGGGCTGCTCCTGCAATCTTTGCCACCCCTCCCCAGGAGCTGAATTTCTGAGAACACCCTCTGCTGTCTATCAGCCCCTCTTCAGAGATGATGAATTGCTGTTGATAGCCCTCTTCAAGTGAGCCAAACACACCAGGAGGAGCTATGTGAATCCTTGGCATAGATTAAGGTGGGTTAGTGGTTATCCGCCATGATGTGTCTGTCATTAACTATTAATTAAGCTAAGTAAAAAATAAACATTGGCTTTAGGAACCATTTCCAGGTATTAAGGGTTTGCCCTCATTGTATATCCATACCCTAGAACCTGCCAAAAACAAATTAAGTAGTTCTTAAATTCTTTGGCTATATGTTTCACACAGTATTTGCTCTTAATTTTAGATATGTCACCCTGCTTTTGGAATGGCTGAAACTTTATGTCATGTTCAATTTTTAGCAACCTGCCTACTGTCAGTCCACACCAATGACAGCAACTAAATCCATCTGGGAGCCTGAAGAGGATTTCCAGGAAAACCCTTAGAAGGATAATACAGTGCATTATTTGAGTTGGTGCTGGCCTGTCTTCTTGTCTCTGAAGCCGAATACATATTTTGGCTGATATGGGGCTTCCCCCACAGCCTCTGCTTCTCACCGCTTCTGCAGCATATGTGATGGCTCCCAGCAGTCCCTAGGCTGTGGGAACCTGCTGGGAACAGGCTGGACACATGGGTGCCCACATGAGCACCTTCCAGCCCAGCTTCCTGGTACTCTGATCCTCACATCCTCTGATCCATCCAGTCCCAGATCCATCCAGATCCAAACGCAGGTGTGCCCATGGAAGCAGACACTCAGCCAGAACATGTGGGTGGCAGTGTTAGCACTGCATGGACCTGCTTAGCTGCCTGGATCTCACTCAGCCTTCAGCAAACGTGTCTCTGTTCATCCATCCCAGGAGTCAGAGGTTGGCTGGGGCATTTTTGCTGGTGAACCATCACCACATGATCCATCTGCTTACATCCAGCCATGGAGGTGTTTTCCTAGTCAGAACTTAACTAAGGGCCTGGCTTTCTGCTGCTATGTCAGTGGGCTCTGGTTGCTTTCTAGTAACACAGGTTATTATTCTAAAGACTAAAAGTCAAGCATCTCTTTTGGTGCTATGCTATTCTTCACTGAGACATCAATATCAAAGTCAGATAGGGAGGAGAGGGACCTTGACCCAAAAAAACAGGAATATCTCATGTTGTCTGCTATTTAGACAGCAGTCTCAGATAGTGTTAGTTGAATTTGGTCTGTATTTTTGATACAGGAATTCTTGGAAAATTCTAAAATTGCAAAATTTGCAGAAAATTTTCTATGGAAAGGAAATAGTTGCTGGTTAAAAATGATGGTTTGTATTCAAATAAGAGCTACATTTTTCAGGAGCCAACAGAGGACAATGCCACAGCCTTACACCTGAGTAAAACTAAAAGAAAATACAATAAGGTATACTTTAATTGGTGATGTATGTCATCATAAAGCTCATCCTAGCGATGCCTCAAGGGAAAAATTAATCTCTGACTTCCTTATTCTCTACTCTCATGTCCTTTCCCTTCTAATTACTAAATGTTCCTAGACGTCTGAAGAGGAAAATATTAAAGAATCATTTTATTCTTTAGACACTGCACTCTTCTCTATTCCTTTGAAATTCCCATGCCTTATTTCAGCATGTACAGTCAGTTGTTTAACATGCTTAGCAAAGAGAAAGAAAATATTTATAACATTGAACCTAATGGACATCTTCATTTCTATTATCTTGGCAGAGTCAAGATACCAATTTTTGTAAGACACTAGGTTTTGAAACATCTGTGCTTTGAAGATCCTCGAGTCCTGGGTGTAAAACAAGTGGAGCTATTGCTTTCATCTCAAAAGGGTTTAGCAAAAATTATGTTCAGAGTGTTTTCTCATGTCAGAGAGTTTTTCTGTCTTCGTTCCGTCATGAAAAATATTTAAGCTGCAACCTAAACCAGCATTATACCTTTGTGGATGTCCTGTCTAAGGCTCGCCAGGTGAAGCAATGCTTGCTCAAGTCTAGCAAAGGCTCAGCAGTAGCCGTGAGCCATTTTGCAGGGCAGGTTCTGGGTTAGAAGAGAAGGAGTGAAATTTCAGCTTTGGGGGTTCAACACTGCTAAGGCTCATGCATCTGCTCTGCCACTTTGCTAATGGTGCCCTGGAAAGCAACACAGCTGGAAGGATTTTGAAAATCAGAAGTAGCATTTATTGTTTTGTTTGATAAGTACGTGAGGCTTTGATCCAATGTATCTGTGCCTGTCTCAACACATGGTATCTAACCACCACTGTTTTCCTAGCTTTGCCTAGACACTCCCCTCTGAAACAATTCCTTTTTAGAGTGTCTCCTTGCTTTGTGCCAGGCACTTTGCCATCCGCCTGAGCAGATGGAAATATGCATACCTCTTACAAATGTGACCTTGTTAAGCTGCTCATCCTTCATGTCTGCGCGAGAGAGAGATGTAAAACGTTACACCCACTACCTCCTAGAGGGCAAAAAGCCTCCAACAATGCGCGTTTGCCATGCTGTGAGGTGTCTCCTGGTAACGCTGCCTTGATATGATCAACATTGCAGCTACTGCTTCTCAGCATCTCAGCGTTGTTATAAAGCATATGCTTGCTTGCACACCAACGCTTGCTCTCTCTTTTCACCTCCTGGAAAACGCACCTGGGGGCTAAACGTGGGGTGCTGGGAAGGAGCTGTGGCACAGCAGTAGCTGTGCTTTTGGCAGGCGTTGCAAAGGGAATGTGACAGATAAGCACAAAATTAGAAAGGTAATGTGTGACTGTAAAAAGAGAATAAATTGTGGTTTGTAAATAGTTTTGCTCTGTGATTTGATCCTAAAAGAAAGTTCTAAAAAATGACTGCAACCGCTGCAGTGTATTTGGGGTTTGTCTCACTTTATACAAGATACAAGAAAGCTGTAAATCTAAAGTGTGCGAGCATGACCAAAGAAGTAGAACATGAATCTCCAGAGAGTAATTCATCTGACCTCTCTTAGGTGCTTAATTGTCCTCTGGAGCAGCCTATTCATTCCTAGAAAAAGAAATTTTATTATTCTTAGCTCTTGAGGGCTCCAGGCAGTTGCTCACAGGGAGGTGTTTCAAGCTACTGGATATATCCTGGGGTGTCTGACAGAAGAAAATGGGGCAGGAGGGAGGACACAGGAGCTGCAGGTGGCTGTGCTTGTGGCTCCTGAAGGACCCCAGGGCACCACACAGTGCATGAGCCAAGGTGTAGGCAGTGTCATGAACTCCTTAACCTTCAGGTTCTTACATCAGGGCTGGTGAATAATTACACAAATACAATACCACCAATAACCACACTCAGCCCATTGCCTTAATAAGGATAAAAAATGTGCCTCCAATATCTCCTCCAAAGTTATAACTCCATGAACTTCAGACAACTAAGTCCCACCCCTGTTCCTCTGCCAAAGTGCTCTATAGAATACAAGCTCTCAGTGTGAATCACAAGTGAGGGCAACACTCAGTGCCTTACAAGTTTCCTTCTCACCTTAAGCATCGTCCTAATAGTGGAAGAGTCTTGAAAAGTTCCTGGGGAATCCAGGAAAAGGGTTACAGAAATGTGAGACTGGGGAGTGGGGAGGGTTGGCAGTGAGCAAAGACGGGGTTGCAAGGACCTTTGTTCTATCCTAAGCCTTCTCTCCCCTCCTCCCCACCTGTATATAGCTTTCACACCCTCTTCGTCTACTACTGGCATTTCTTTCCAAGTTTTGTAGCTGCTGAACACAATGGAAGCAAGAATACACAATTAGAATATACTAATAGAATATACCATTAGGCATAAATAGGAATTTTTGTCTCTGTATTTACATAAGATGCAGCTGGCACTACAATAATTTGAAATGGAATAATTCTAGGCTTTTCAGCCGTATTAAGACTGTTGAAGCCTGACAACTGGCAACAGAATGACCTGAATTTCATCTTTCACCCTTTGTCTTTGGTGGCAGGATCCCACTGATGGAGTAGGATAAGGAGTGAGGTACCAAAAACCTCATGTCTGTTTTTCAGACAGGGCAGTGTGGGTAAATGATATCAACTCTTAAAAAGTATTAGCTCACTGAGCAGTTGTTAGCAATAGACAAGAAAGTCTTAATAGACAGACAGCCTAAAAATCAGAAACAAGTTAGCACTTGGGACAACTTAAAAGCAGCTACTGATACCCAATATCTCTCCTTTGCCGGGGGTGGCGAGGTGGCTGCCAGCCAAATGTGTGTCCTATCCTTTTAGGGTGCAAGTCCTTGCTGTCGGCAAATTGTTTTCATGTTTGGTAAACCAGCCAACTTGTGACCTATTAGTTGCTGACAAGTGAAGAGTGTGCTTTTCTATCCTTGGTACAATAATAAAAAAATAGGCTGGATTATCAAATCTGATCTGGTGCTTCTGTGGCATTTAGGAGATGAAAAGGAGCTGGCAGACATCCAGTTGGAAATGATCAGCTGAAAATGCCTCTCCTGGTAACCCCAGCTCACAAGTTGAGCAAAAATTGAGAAGAAGCATGTGGAGATCTTCCCCATGCAGAGCTAAGCTTAACCCAGGTACCACATCAGTGTAAGTGAGGTGTCTTAGCCTACAGGTACAGACCATTGAGAAAACACAGCTGGACTCATTCTGGTAGCTCTCATTTTCTGGATCAACCTAGAGCAGATTGTAGGTCAATCAAATAACTCTGACACAGCTTTCTTCCAAGAAGCGTTTCTTGGGATAATCAATGGAAGTACAGTGCTGCATCTGAAGAAGAGAGAAAAGACACTTTAGCAGCTTCTGAGTAATATATCAGCAGTGAAAAAGAAAGAGAAGAGATTCTTTTCCCGCTGTCCTAGACCCATGAGAAAAGTATAAAATGCCACCTTCCTTCCTTCCTTCCTTCCTTCCTTCCTTCCTTCCTTCCTTCCTTCCTTCCTTCCTTCCTTCCTGCCTTCCTGCCTTCCTTCCTGCCTTCCTTCCTGCCTTCCTTCCTGCCTTCCTTCCTGCCTTCCTCCCTCCCTCCCTCCCTCTAGGAAACACCTCTCTTAAAAGGGGCACAAGACTTCTGTCCTCCTCCTTAGCTGCTCTCCCCACAGACAAGGGAGGAAAGACAGTCTCAGAGTGGGAAGTGTCTCCAGACTTCACTGGAAAAAAAACAGAAGAAAAAAACTTCTTTTCTGGCAAGGAAAATGTTGGCAGTGTTAATCATTGCCAGTGCCAAGTGTTAAGAAAAAGACAAACAATGAGGCAGATTTCAACAAACATGAGATTAAAAGCAGTGCCTCTGGCTTGTGTTAATAGCCCCCTGATACTCAAGCTTGTGGTGTTAAGGAGAGGTTGCATATGTGTAGGAAGGGAAAGGTTAGATGTTACCATTACAGGTTTGCTTTATCTGTCACAACGTTTGAAGGTGCCTTTTTTAAAAAATGAAATCTGGGGATTCTTACTCAGCCCTGTGATTTCAGGGGCTTGATGTAAAAGATCAAATCATTGAACACAATGATAAATGGTCATCACGTGCAACATGTTGTGGTATTTTTCTCTTCAAGACATCAGTATTTCTGATGGAAACATCATATAATAATCCTCTACCACAACCAAGACCCCTTGGACAGTACCAAGCAAGTAGCAGTGTGGTTTGGAGAGTCACAGTGGGAACACTAAATTGGGGAGTACCATTCCGAAAACATGACAACTAGTACCAAAATCTTCCTTCAAAATTGGTTATGGTGAAAACCAATGTAACATTTTTTTTTTTTCCAAATAATTATTTGCTTTCCAAGATGAGTATTTAATTTATTGAGAAAACAAATTTAATTAATTGAAACCTTGACCCTAGGACCTTATGAAATCTGTGGTTCAGTGGCTCCCCTCTGTTAGCTTGATTCCTACCAAGTTCTACTGCTTCCCCAGAGAATACAACTCTAGCAGCAGAGTTGCAATGTCACAGGCATCACTTGCCCAGCAAGTCTGCTGTGTATGGAAAGGATGTGGATGTGAGAGAGCTAATAAACAGATCTCAACAGTCACTGCAGAAACATTTCTAAAATACTTTGGTTCTTGGTAGTGATTTCTTTTAAAATGAAAACAATAACATAGATGTTTCTGTTTTGGTGGGGGTTTTTTTGTTTTGGTTTTTTTTTTTTCCTCACAACTACAATTTTCCTTGCAAAGTGAGGGGGGGACATTTGTTTTCTCTCAGCTGGTACAAACTATTTTCCTACCTGTGTCATTTGGCACTCAATGCATTCATTATGTTTTTGTATCACCATAGTGCCTGAGAGCCCTGATAGAGACCCAGAACTTCAGAGAAACAAAACCATTTCTTTCTTGAAGCTGAGGTAGCAGATTTCTAGCTGACAAATAACAAATCCTTAAATTTGTTTGACAGCATTCTTAGTATTCTAGACCACCACAGAAGTTTAAAATGCAAACAAACTAGAATAGGGATTTCTTGACTTGTCTGTAAGATGATAATTGAAAAAATGCCAGTTTAGGTGCAACATGTACACCAGATACAACTAGAAGCAGAGACATTTTAGCAATTAAAAACAAGAGCAAGGTCCTACTGTTCTATACAAACACAAAGTTGAAAAGTAGTTGTTTATGAATTTGTGTTAGATTCAGCATTATCAAACAATGCTTAAGCTCAAACCAAAACCTCTCCTTTGTTTGGGGCATTTGTTGGGCCAATTCTTTGATGCCCAATGAGGAGATAAGCTCAACCCTGCATCCTTCTGGGGTTTTGCTTCTCTAGTTAGCTGCTTATTTTCGTGACTGCTGCAGGAAAAAGAGAAAGAGCTCTGTTTGAGAGCACCACCCTTTTAACAATCTATATGGAAATTATCAGGGGCTTCAATGGTTGTTGGGTGATACACACATACACAGAGTGCGACTGGGCAGAAAGACATCTGCAACAATGTGCCCAACAAGATGCTCTCCCTCTTTCAGGGTTTTGTGGTGTCCAGCAGCCTAAAAACCTTTCCTATCAGGCTCCTCTCTATCAAGTTAAGTATGAAAAGCACTTGAAAGCTAAGTTCCTATTTTTGCCTTTATGTTGGTATTTCAGAACTCTGCCCAGAATCATCGCTCATGTGTTAAAGAAATTCCCATGTGGGAGGAGAGAAATAGTGCTGAGCAAGACCAGGAACAGCATGGGAAGGCTGTCTGCCAGGTTTTGCCTCATCATCCTCAAATTCAGTTCTGAGGGAGTCATGAGTCACTTTCAAGGATATAAAAGTAGAAAATTTGTGCAAACCTAAGTAAAGATATGCAGTTTGACTTCCAGTTCTCTGCTGGCTTCTCAGCTCTAATTTTTTCTTGACTGCTTTTCCATTTCATTCTTGGATTTTCTCGGTGCTCATCTGCTCAGTAATTCTCCAGTTTCTGTCCACAGCCTTATTAGTCTTGTCACTCAGGCGCTGCAAGCAAAGATAGCATGCTGACGTCCAGAGGAAAAGAGCATGGAGGGTGGATCTGATCATACCTCTGCTACGTTCATACCTGTGCTGTGGCTGACCTGCTAAATTGACCGGGAGTTTCTCAGCCACATCAGAGGAAACACTGTCACCTCTCTGACAGTGTGCAGGAGGTAGTTGAGGAGGAAAAGGAGGGAAGTTTTCAGACAGATGCGAAAATGAGATGGGAGATTTCCCTGTCTCTGGCAAAGGTTAAGGCAAGTCCAGACAGGGACAGGAATCCTGTGTTTCATTCAGTTGTTGAGAAAGAGAGAGAGAGAGAGATGAAAAAGAGCGATACTTAATCTGATATGGTTGTTTCTGGTCCTTGAGTAAGGAAGGCTCAGCAGTTACCAGAGTAGATGCAGATGGGTCAGGCAGCAGCGTGGGCAATGTTGATCAAAAACTCATCAGCCATCAGCAGACCCCAAGTCTTTTCCATGTCAGGGTGAAAAGCATACATCCCCTGAAATTCAGTTCTCTTTCACAAGTGCCATTCTCAGCCTGTTTGACTTCAGAAAAAGAAGGGCTTGGCCCTTACTTGTTGCCCTTTTAAATAGCATAAAGGTCACCTCTGGTTTTGATAGCTTTTTAAAATAAATAAGCTAAAAGGTCACAGGGACTCCAATATATGATTAAACTTTGATCATCCTGCAGAGCTTTGCTGTGTCATGGGACAGAAGGAGGAAGTGGCTGTTGGCCTTTTCTCTTTAAATCCATAAGGGAAGATATGTAGCTTCCTTTCTTCATCTACAGAAGTATTTAAATGGGAAATCAGGAAAAAATTCTGTATAAAGATGATTTCACTGAACTACTGGATCCAATGATTCATCTCCTGCTTTAACTGGGTTTTTTTCAGGTTACAAAGCATGGTAACTGAGCCCCTTTTTATGTTGTTCTAGTTCTACTGATTTATCTTTTCCTTCTTGCTTCTTCCAAGAAGTCTACATTACAGTCAGTCACGTGCACCACCTCAGCTAATTATATGAGAATACCTTAAGTTTTTAAATGAATAATAAAAAATGTTATTAGGGCATTCTGCTTAGCTATTTCTGATACCCATTTTAATATCTTCACTAACAAGTTAGGGGGAGCACACTCAAAGGTCAACATACAATCCAGAACTAAAGCAACAAGTCAACAATACATTTAAGATTTTCAAATGGTCTGTAGGACTGAATTTTAGCCAGTAATTTCATTTAAGGAGTGGTATCTGATTGAAGATTATAAGCTAAGTGGAGGTCATAAAAATTTCTGCCATACCATGGCTGCTCATTAGCCATTGTGAAATAAAACCTGTTTGATCTACATGCACCACTACATCATGTTATCTGCCTGGGAAATGGACCCAAGGAATAAGGCTTCTGTATTACTGATATAAAAATGCAGCTGCTTTAGAGAAGGATGTTACAAAACTACTTATAATCAGGGTATGACTGTCTTTGTCATTATTTAGAAAACAGCTTTCTTTTGCGAGGAAGAAATTACAATGATATAAGTCCAAAAGTCATCTTAGTAATTACTAACCATCTTCGTAATCTGCCTCCTAAAGTGTCTGAGAAGAGATATTTAGGGATGAGTACAAGACCAGTATCCAAAAATGGCTTTCACATTGATCTTAAAAAAGAAAGGTATAGTATGTCTAAACAAGAAATTTTTTTAAAAGTAAGATGTTGTAGTTAATTAAGTTTAGATTTGTTGCACTGTAGGAGTAGCAGCAGGAATGACAATTTAGCAGGAAAGACCACTGTGAGTGCCAATTTTGCGTACTTCTGACTACAAATGATGGAAAGCAAAAGAACAAACAAAAAAGGAGTCTGTTTGAAGAAACCTGATTGATATTAGACATTCTGAAAGGCACATCTCCCCTACCTCCCCCTCATCCTACAGCTCGTTTCAACAATCAGCTGGCCATACCCAAACTCCTGCTGGACAGACAACAGTGAGCATCATCCCCCTGGGCCTGCAGAGAGGCCGCTCCCAAGTCAGCAAGTACATCTCCAGGAAAAACATCTTTATATTTTTAGTGTGACCACTGTCCTGTGGCCTTGTTTTTGAAGTTTGTTGTTGAGCCTTTCAACAGCTGTGAACATCCAGATGTCTCTCATCTCAATGGAGTGAGCTTTCTGAGCAGTTTTCCTTGCCTGCCCTTCTGTAGTTCACAACTCTGACATGAGTTATCTTTTCATGGGATAGAAAGTCACTTCATGCAATCAGTAGGAAAACATTTCTTGGATCATTAGGCAGCCCAGCAAAGGAGGATTGTTTGGAAGAACAAGGGAAAATGGAGGGTACAGTGATGGACATTTTTAGTCTATCATTTCCTAAATCCTGAATGCTTGAATAATTTATGTTTGTGCACAGATTCCTTAACGAGAGGATAAAACAAAATCTGATAATATTTCTTTTATGCAAGTCTCAACAAAATCATAGATCTTGCTTGGCAGATAATGAGGTTGCTGTTTTTCCTTTTCTTTTTTGAAGACATTGTATGAATTTTTGTAGTCTTGGGTTATTGCCCTGGAGAATGGCCCATAATTTGAGGGACTGAACATACTGTCTTTGTTATGACTTTGAATGGGGTTGGTTCTAAATAAATCAAGAATAACAAGAGAAAAACACAGCAAACAAATGCAGAAACATCCACGTGACCAGACCAGGCAAGACTAGCCTTTTGTATCCAAGTAAATCATGTGGTGGGAAGTGGATCTGCTCACACAGAAAATGACAATTAAAAGTCCTGGTAATGGCTGCAAATTTTGCATGCCTGCTATGATGATGGTTCGTGTGCTGCCTTACACTTTTCATGGTGGACTTCCTCTGGCAGAAGGGAAACCCCTGCCTCAGTAGAAAGGTCAGGCAAGTTCCGAAGAGGAAGACAGGTGAGGCCTTCAGCATGAGAGCAGGGAGCTCATAAAGGGTACTAGGGCATTCAGGCGTATTCCCCTCCTGAAGCGGTGAGATGAATGTGGACCAGGGATAAGAACAAACTTCTTTGGAAAAGTATCAGCAACATCCATATCTGGCAGGTGTGTAGGCACAGGGTTACCCATGTACGGAGACAGATTCACTTTTCCCAGTTGGCACATCCAATATCTGAAGATAATTTTTGGGTTGCCATCATTTCATGTCTGTCAGTCAGCCTGCCTTGGTCCAAATGTCCCTCACTGGCTGGCTGAAGAGGATCTGCACAGGGAGATGCTTCTCTTGGCCACCACAGATCATGCCCCTTGCCACCACTGCATGTGTACCCAAAAATATGGTGTGCAGGCTGTGCAGGTCCTCCAGGAAAGCACACAGACAAAGACATGACTCTGTATATGCTGTGGTCAACTTGAGGGAGAGTTTCCCAGTTTTCCTCCTCCAATTTTTGTACCAAGTCTGGCAGCTGCAGAAGGAGCAGTTCCAGCTGTCCTCAGGCTGAAGATGCTTCTGGACCCAACGTCTGGTATGAAAAAATATTCAGGGGATTAAAAAACCTTACTATGGTACAGAAAGAAATGTTTCTTCATTAACTTAGGTCAAGACCTACAGACTTCAAGTTATTAAGAGCTTTATCCTTGTTTTCTGCTTTAGAACTGATCCAATTAAGGTTTAGACCTCTCCTGGTTTAAACAAAGCCTGTGCTGCAAATCCTAATGTGTAGGTGATGTGCTGATATGTAGGAATGAAGGGATGTGCTAAAAATATAAATATACTGAAGAGTAGAAAAAAAAACCCAAACCAGAGGAGGAATGTAGGGTGAAATGATCATTTAAATGCTAAAAAAATAAGCATTGATTTGGTTCACAGAAGGTAGGTACAGAAAATACTTCAAGTGTAATTTTTATATTTGATATATCTCTTTGAAAACTATGAAAGTGTTTGTAGCTGGCTGAAGATCCTCTGGGAAAACATGTACATTTTAGCAGCATTATCTTCTCAGTCTATTCCTATGACTTCTGTGTACTGCTGATGTGACAACAGATCAGTTGCAGCTATTCCAGTTTCCAACTGAATTTGAATTAATGGGTCATTTTAAGGTCTTCTCTAAATCTTCTGCATACTCCACATAAATTATATGTGAGCCAAGGTATTTTGGAAGTAAAGGAAATGTTTTCCAAAGCCCCTATATTACTGTAATTTTTTTTTTTTTTAGCCTCCATGTGCCTTTGTCTTTTTTTCCAATGGCAAATGGAGAAAAACGTAGTCCGGGACAATGTACAAACTTTCTCTGTTTAGCTGTATGGTGTTAATATTTCATTCTAGTCCTTCACAGTGTATAAACTTGAAGCTCAGTGAAATAAATGGGGTAGCTGGAATTCACAAACATAGCTGCAAATCCTATTAGCAGTTAAACACAGCAGGTCTGAAATGCACCCTAGTGTGCATGAAATCTACTGTGCAAACACAAAATAATCACTTTGGGTTGAGTGACATTTGCAACTTAGAGGTAAAAATACTCCGAGAAATTAGTGTATATAAGCAAGTTTGCCTTTTCCAGGAAGTGTCTACTGGGTCACTTGAAACTTAATATTTAATAGAGGAGAGAGAAAACCAGCCAAGGAGATGTCCTGGTCTAGTACAAGGTTGGATTGTGACAACAGATGGGCCTGTTACGTGGCAACATAAAAAAAGCAGGCGGGTGTTTAGCTTACAGCAGCACTAAAGTAAACAGGTAAGAGTGTGAGGCTGGATGGGGATATGCATCTGTTACGTGCTGGAAACTGCTATCCAGGATATCTAAACATTCCTGGTGTTCTTCCAGCCAACACCTGTCTCTTACCTCAGTCTGAAGTCTCTTACATCAGTGCCCGGGTCTAACTCACTCATGTAAGCAACCTTATTCTAGCTGCTATAACAGCCACCACGCAGGAAGAAATACAGTCAGTTTTTAAAATTAGCGATCAGTGCCAGAGGCTCAGCAGGAGACACCGCAGTGACATTGACTGCATGGCCACGACCTGCACGGTCTTTGTAGGACCAGATTTTCCATTCCGTCCTGATGTGACAAGACAGCTTCCTAATCTGCCTCACAAATGCTGTACTTCTGGATCTTTTTGAGGAAGATACAGGGGGAGGAGAGGGGAAGGGATGGGAGAGGAGAGGAGAGGAGAGGAGAGGAGAGGAAAGGAGAGGAGAGGAGAGGAGAG
>VZRN01003870.1:46775-88428 GCA_013397935.1 Dasyornis broadbenti
TTTTTAATGAGAATGCAAAATAGCTTGAGTGTTTTCATTGCATTCATCACAGCAGGAAGGACTAAGAGAGAAGATTTTGGCTGAGACAAGCATATTTTGCCAGTCTTAATTAAACCAGAGGGGGACAGCGGGCAGCTGACTTCATAGGATTGGGAAGGTCAGACTGAGTTTCCATGTCCTCCTCCTTCCAGCTATTTTCTTTACAAGCTTCACAGCCAGTTCCTTTTGTCCATAATCTTCTCAAATCTCATGTATTAGACATGACACTTTTAAGAAATGATAACCTGGACAGCTTCTCTGGACACACAGATCAAAGGATCAGACCCTCAACAAAGAGAAAATGAAGCACAGGTTGTTCCCAGTGCAAAGCTCAGGCTTGTCCTGCCATGGCATTGGCAGACCAGCCTGCCAGTTTACAACCAGCTGCTCATTTTCTGTTTGCAAACAATTTAGTCATATCCAGGGGTGAAGAGTAGATGTTGTTCTGGGCTGGACTTCCAGGAGCATGGAAGTCAATTTTCTCCTCTCCTCTCTTTCTTTTCTTTTCTTTTCTTTTCTTTTCTTTTCTTTTCTTTTCTTTTCTTTTCTTTTCTTTTCTTTTCTTTTCTTTTCTTTTCTTTTTTTGAAAATTATGGGGGAAAAGAAAATAGCCAGGGCAGTACTACAGAAGAACCTGTCAGTAGACAATGGATTTACAGCTGAATAGACCGGCTGGAAAGAAATCTGGGTGCAGCTTTAGAACACAGGCAACAGCAAAAGATACATTTTCAATCTGTAACCACTGTTGCAACAACAAGTCTGATGGCATCAGTTTTTCTCTTCTTTACAATGAAAAAGCAATTATACTCTGGGCCTGGGGACATAGTAATATATAACAAAATAAATCAACTCTTCAGCATATAAGAATTCCATCTTCCATAGAAGCGGTAAATGCAGTTTAGGTGCATTTCCCTACAATTTTTTCTCTTCTGATTCTCTTTAGAGTGTTTTTTCTAAGAGTCCCGGTGAGGCCAGCAATAAAACAATCTCATGTGGATTAGATTGGTTTTGTCTGAAGCAAAATTACACCAGCAATAAATGTGACTTGGTAGATCCTATCTAATATAACTTCATTATAAAACAATACTGATATCCCTCCTTACCACAGGACAAATAAGGACAAAAAGTAAAATAAGTGATTTTTGCCATTGAAATAAACCCAATTATTATTATGGTTCCTTCTTCTCACTCTTGACCCTTTACCTGCTTCAGACTGGTTGTTGAAGATTTGGGAGTTCTGTGACCTTTTATGCTTCTTTGTGCTATAAAGTTGTGGAGTTACTCTCTGCCCAGCATCTGGGCTTGCAGTTTGAAATGGTTCTGGGGACAAAACTATTCAACAGCATCATGAAGCAGGTTGCAAAGGATTGGGTGAAGGGCACATCAGGTGTTTTCTGTTAATTATTTATCATTAAAAGAAAGGCCAAAATAAATAAATATCCCTTACAAGTCCTCTTCACACACACACAAAAAAAAATTAAATGCTTTGGTTTTTTGGTATCAGATCCATTCTTTCATATTTGTGTGTGTGTGTGTTTGTGTGTGTGTAAATATATATATATATAAACATATGCCTACATATATACAAACCTCTCAAGTATCTACCATTCTTCTGAAATTTCTTTCTTCCCTTCCTAGAGGGCTGAAACTCATGCACAAATAAAGGAAAACATACAATATCCCCCTTCTCTAGTTTCTTCTTAGGACACATCATGCTGGTGGATGTGAACAAAGAAGCCCCCAGAGAGGGGATGCCCTTGAATACAGGAGAAGTGGAAGAATGTGGAGGTGCCTTCTTGCCTTCTTTCACTGGCCATCTGGACTCAAACAGAAGCCAAGACATCCTCAAGAGGTCTTTGGACCATCACATCCCTGTCCTCATTGCTTGATGTTTCCGCAGAGATGTCTGGCTCATTTAAAGTCATTACAGTGTGGATGTTTTAGTGTAAATTTTAAGGTCTATATTTCAAAAATGGAAGGAATCTGCAATAGAGTCAGCATTTGGCAATATCTGAATGACTAATAGCCAGCAGAGGTTAATGTACCTTAACTTCCTTACAGGCCATCAACCGCTAGAGCTGATCATTAATTGCCTGCACTAGCCTGTGCCATGGTAATTACTGCTTAGTTATTCAGATGAACTGAGTAATATCAATTTTAGGACTTTGGTTTTCATAAATGGAGAACTCAGTCTTTTTTTCCCCCAGCATATTCCACGTCCAATCTGACATTATTTGTCTCCCCACTATGCTGCATGCCTGTTAAGCATTCATAAAAGCGAAGACTTTTCTTATGTATTAAGCCTATGAACAGACAAATAGCTGGATTATATTCAGTTATTGATGCATCACAGAACAAATAACCACAGAAATCCATCATGGTAAGTAATAAATGAATGAACTGGAAATTATAGGATGAGCTGCATCCAAACTGCAGAGCAGGTGAAGAGCATGACTTGGTCCTTCTTTCTGTTCCCCAGTCACAGGGACATGGGCCACTCTGAGGTACCTTTGACCTCAGACCACTGGGCTTCCCTTCTGAGGAACCACAAGGCATGGGGAAGCTTTGTTTCATCAACATACTTGTACAAGGTCATCTTCCAAAACCCCTACTACTTCAGCATCCTTGATCACACTGCAACATAATTCATAAACCCAAGTTTCTTTAGGTTTGATGAGGAAGTCTTGTAGAGGGTCTCAAAATCATGTGCCCTTCTCTTTGCCCTGGAATCCACTAACCCTACCCTCTCCACTAATTTTTTTCCAACAGAGGGGAATGTGTGTGTGCAAGACCGTGGTGAGCTCCAGCTGATCCCTGCTAAGTATGTGTCAGGCACCTTGTATCACAGGTATAGCTCTTTCCTTCCCAAGGGAAAAGTTTACAGACAGTCTTTGAGGAATCAAAGCTAAATGCAGTGTACTTGTTTTTAGCACTCAAGAAAGTTATTTAACCTCAAAATTGCTAAGGCACAAGGTGCCAAATTCTTCCCATCCCAGATGAAACTTTGTGTAAGAAATGACACACCAGATCTGCCTTGCATGAATAACCACAAATAGCAATTACAGAATTACCTCCTGGGCATGTTTTATATGGTGAAACTCTGTGGTGGGCAGAGTGGAAGAGGTCAAACTTGCCAGTCATAGCAGTTTCTCCTGCTTTGAAGATCAGTGAAATTGTCAGTTAAAGAGGCAGGAGAAAAAAGGCACCAGAACCAGCCCCCACACAGCAGTTCACAGACAAAGATTCAGGGAGGTTTAGATCCTAGGTCTTAATACACTTCATCAGAGGTCACTTCTCAGCTATTCATTTTCCTACCCCAATGCACACCCAGAGTCCTGAAGCTTGTTCTGACAATGTAAATTCTTTGCAACCTGATTGTCCATTTTAAAGTACTATTGTGACCATGTTAGCATACACTCAAAAGCAAAACACAAGACAGCTCTGAGTGTCTCACCTCTGACAGCTCTTTTGCCCAAGGCAGGCTGGCAGACCAGCACCCAGGCTTAGGAATGCCTGTGGGGAAGAAGGGGTGGAAGAATGGACACCATCACTTCAGCTCACCATCACTTCATTATGAACACCATCCTGAGCACTATGCGCCTCTGTTTCTGTTTGTGTCTGTATGCATGCAAGTCATGGGTTGACAAATGCTGTGTATCAGTTTGTCTTCAAAGGGTGCTGTTACTGGGTGTTTTGGAGGCCTTGGCCTCCTGTGCTTGAGGAGGTCTTCTTAGTCCATTTGGAGAAGGTACAAGCAGTGTCCTGCAGAATTTCATGTTACACAAGTCCGCTTCTCAATACAGCACTTTCTGCAGGTTCTGCTGGACAGAGAGGAATGGGAAACTCTCGCTTTCTTTGCACAGCTAAATGCAGTGAGAGTTTGTCAAACAAAAGCAAGGACAAGAAAAAACATTTGCTAGGGAATGGATGTAACATGAGCGTGTTTGCACCGGTAAATTAAACAGGCCCAGCCCATGAGTTTGGGCGCCGTTCCTCCATATGTCTGTGCATTTTATCAGAGTTTTCCCTAAACAGGTTAGATCAGTCACCCAGCAGTCTTCTAGACAGTGCCTAGATGGAACTCAGATCTTAGGATGTGAAATGACCACCCCAGCATGTCTGGACATGACCACACTTGAGATTTTTGAAAGGAAGAAGGAGTATAGATAAAGCTTATGAGCCTAAAAATTGTGGGACTACAAATTACAAAACTGTAAATCTTGAAACTCCTCTGTTTGCTTTTTCTGTCTGTTAATACTTCCATTTTAAGTACTCTTTAATGATGGAAAAAGAGTCCCCGTTTAAAGAATTCACCGAGAAAATGAAGAGGCAATGTAAAACCTGAGATAAATGAATGAAAAGAGGATGAGGAAGAAGAATGTCCTGTGTCTATTTGGTTGCAAACTCTTGACAAGTCTCCTGCATTCATATATTTACGAATGCATAAATGTATACATCTATACATACATATGTGTATTTATTTATATATATGTGTGTGTGTGTGTGCATACATACACACCTATATAGATACACAGATATTTCCATCATGGTCATCTTGAAGATCTAGCATATTATTGCTATCATATTACTGCACTGCTTGTCAGATCCATGACAGATGCGAGCTTTTTGACAAAGAAGGATGAGAATTTAAAAACCTTTCTCTGGAGGTTATTTCATGCATGGAGAGCTGCAAAAGGGAGGGCAGCAGAATGAGAGTGGGAAATGGAGAGTGAAAGGATGCCAAGGGCATTATCAGGATAAAGTGATAGGAAGGGAAGATCAAAAGATCAAGGACAGAGCTACATAGGGTCTTGATACTGAAAGGCAGGTACATGTATTTTTTAAGCTGTGAAATGGAGGGAAGACAAGTTTGGAAGATGAGGGGGCATCAGTGTGTACAGTCTGATGGAGGCTAATCCAGTCCTAGAAAGAGGAAAGCAGTTAAGAAATCATTTTGGTCCAAATGTTTACGTTCTTCCTTCTTAACAAATGCTGCTACTGTTGAGAAAACCCATGGACTGTGGGATTCTTAAGATTTGCTTCTTGAAGCTTCTCTTACATTTAGAGTAATTCTTCACTCTTGATCAGACAGTCATGTCTCACACAACTCGTCTCTGTGCTGCTCCAAAGACGGAGGTAAAGCCATGAATTTGGAGGTGAAGAGGCAGCACCACAGATGACTCCTGTCTGATCAGGCAAAGGCTGCCCACATCTTACACCACCTAACATGCCATGTCACAGATGGGACAGTTTTGACATGTCAGGCGGGCATGTGTCACCCATGCTCAAAGAGGTCCTGATTGCTGGCAAGCTGCCCTGCAACAGCTCAGCATCCCAGTGTCTCCTGTGGCCTGGGACATCTCCTTTCAGACATCACTCCTAATCCCTTGTTGTCCCTTGTATCCAGTAAAAAGAAATTTGACAGTATAAAGAAAAAAGGAAAAAACTTTTAGGCTTCCACTTTCTCCACTGAATTAATCATCTCTGGCAGATTCGTGGTTTCCTATGACCCTTGAGTTTTACTGTCTGCTAGCACATCAGGCACTGATTTTCCTCTCTCTTTCCCCTACAGCAAGCATTACAGTGATCTTCTCAACACTGACAGGGACAGGGCATATTTCCAGTAAAAGGGCACCATACTTAACTGTGCAGGGTAAGTGAGGTTACAGGAATAGGTGCATGGGAATAATAAAGGCACAGAGGGCACCAGACTTTCAATATGTTTATGTAGTTAAATGTAACAAGTTCAGACACTATCATTTATTTTTTTTCATTGTTCACCAAAAAAAATCTCTTCATGTTGTTTTCTCTCTGTGAGTGCTTTCCTATTTTTCTTAACCTCTGCATTGCAGTGCAGCTAGGCTGTGCACATGAAGATATACTCCCTGCCCTGGGGAGGATTTGAGATAAGCAGAGAAGTGACACACAAATGGCAAGGGGGAGAGAGCGATCTAATCGACTGGCCGCAAGCTTTGTACATTAAGATAGCAAAAGCGTACACAGAAGAGCAAAGCTGTGTTCTGCTGGGAGAGGCATGCTTCTCTCCCCCTTCTCTTCTTTGTCCTTGTCTTTTTGCCCTTGTCTCCTTCGTGCCCTATTTTGTACTTCCTGTGCTGAGATCATGTTAGACTTGTGAGGGTTGTGGCGTGGCCTGTGCACGCATATTGGCCGCTGAGTTGGTTTTCTTATTTAGCTTGTTGCCTGGCTCTGTCTCATCTCATGGCCTTCAGCCTGTCACAGGGATGTCAGCTGTTCCTTGCTAAAATTGGCTCCATTCCTCTTGTTGTCTGGTGAACACCTAACACCTGCTGATGATCTTTGAGCATTTTCCCATGTCTCCCACATTGTACATAAAGATGGAAAATGGGCTTTTTTCCCAATCTTCTTCTCCCTTTCTCACACCTAAAACTCTTTCCAGGTGTCAAATCTGAACTCAACAATACCAAAGGATTTCCAAGTGTCAAATCTGAACTCAGCAATATCAAAAGATTTCCTACAATTTTGTTTCGCTTCATTGTTTATCTTTGGGTTGAGTTTTTGAAACTCCTCCTCAAACCCCTATGGACATGGTTGCACAGGGAACATCATATAGGGCTCCTGCTGGTGTTACAATACACTCAGGCTGCTGTGAGTGTACCTGTGAAGCTGAGGTGATCAGCTCTGCACCTGCACTTTGTGGCATGCTGTGGTATGTGCCCATGAGGAAGGAGGACCTACTTCCATCTCATGGCAGATACTTCAAACATACAAATCTTGTGAATCTCCTGGCACCAAGTTCCAGTGGGGTAATGATGCTGTAGAAGATTTAGGAGGTCTAACACAAACACAGTAAACTTCCTCTACAGTGAATATCTTGGCTTTGGAAGTGCTGGCCAGGAGAAAGATGGACATTTGGCTAGGCGTCTCTGCTCTTCTGATGGTTTTTTTCATCCTCCTTTATCACAGACAGTTCTGAAAAGAGCTGTCAGATCACAGCTGTCTGTTTCACACCTCTCTGAGTGAGCAAGGACAAGGGCAGTGGAGCCAAACACTCGTCCCTGGCTGTCACCCAGACAGCTTATGTGCACTTGGGCAAATTCTCAAATCCTCCACTACCCCTTCCCACCACCCCACATTTAACACAGCTCGTTTCTGAGCTCTCCAGGATGTCTCCTCTGCAACCACTGTAGAATCATCAGTCTGGATCCATGTTCTGTCACTTCATGCATGTAACTGAAGAGCCTTGTAAGCGTCTCATCTCCATCATCACGTCTCTTTGTGGTCGCTGGAAGGCCAGAGACAGGCACTTCCAGGTGAGATATGAGGTGGGATGAAGTGGTCTGGCATGAGTCTGGGCTGCAACTTCCCTTCTCTAAGCCCACAGCACCTGGTGAAAAGGTGCTGAAACTGGGGCATGGATGTTTCAACATATCACCAAAGTGACTTCTGAGTTGGACTCTTTTTCAATGAAATGTCTGAAACATGATGGAGACTTCATATCTATCTGTTGGGAGGACTTTGCCTGCTATCTGTTATGAAACTGTTTCTAAATGCAACTTAATTGCTTAGCCTTGTAATAAATTGTATATAAACCCTGACTTTTCAGAGAAGAAATTGTGTTTCTTGCTGTGGCTGCCAAAGGAACAGACACATTGATAGCTCATTTCACTAAAAGTGATGTTGCCTCCCTCAGAACACAGATAATGTAAGACAAAGATTTGTAAAGTAACTTCTGAAAAGGCTACTACAAAAACATCTAGCCTCATTAATACACAGGGAGAGTTTCAAATAGTTGCCTTTGCTGACCTAGCTCATAGAAACATGAAGATTTAAGCAAAGGAAAGGCCCCAGTGAAGTCAATGGGCTTAAAACTAAGGACAGTCTAGCGGGATCTACACGTACACAGGGCTAAAAGTAGGCTGACATGCTTTGGCAGGGTGAAGCCCTGCTGTCAGGCTCACTGCGCTGACCCGATTTCTTTGCAGGTCTCTGCAGGGGAAATGCTCACTCCTGCAGTTCATCCCCTTCCTTCAGTGTCATTAGCTCTTATCCTTCCATGTCAGAGTTTGCAGAGGAAGGATTTTGCTGCACTGCTGAGTGTCTGGGAAATGGCACCTCATTTTTGCTTTGTGGTTTAGGAGAGGCTTGTTTGATTCTAGCAAGAAACCCTGCCCTGAATTTTTCCATGCAATTTAAGGACTGGAAGAGAGATGGAGCCCTGCTTTGTCCCCTTCTCAGCAGTGAACAACTTCATTGCAATGAAGTTTCAGGTAACTGCCCGTCCCACAGGGAGGTGGTGGCTGGAGCAGGAGGAAAACTGTCCCTTTTTGCTCACTCAAGTAAATCTTGAGGCTTAATCCGCTGGGCAAGAGAGACACAAGGACCCACCTCCATAGACAAGGCAGGAGATGGGGGCAAAAGCTAGGGCTGGTAGAGGAGAAAAATTGTTTGGTAGCTGCTTTGAGCTGCCAGCTGTCTGAAGACAAGATTAGGTTTCAGATATCTTGGCCTGTATCCAGCACTGCTTTTCTTGTGCAAATGTCTGTATGTTATTTGATTTCCATTTTCCACAACATCCTCCTCAGTAACATGCCATTAACATTTATATATACTTAGCTAATGCACAGTTTATATGTACACACTTCACTGTGGTTCTGCATATCAGTTAACCAAACTCTGTCCGGATTCTGCCCCGCTTACAGATTTGTATGGGTGCAAACACATTCACAATTTGCCTGGTGCAAAGCGCTAGGGAAGTGAGAAAGAAATTGAATTTTACCAGCAAAGTATTCAGCACTAAAGAAAGTGTATAATTTTTTGTATATTACTTTAAAGCAGGAGTTGTCATAAAATGAAACATCAGGGAGCAAGGACACTCCTGGAGAGCAGGCACTCAGTGCAGGTCCTGTGTCGCCCAGTATGTCCCTGTCGATGACACTCATTGCGTGACAACATTCATTCAATTGACTCAATATCATGAGAGGATGTACTTAAGGAGAATTTGGTGCTTGATAAGAAACCACGCCCAGCTAAGCCACAGCCTAATCCTTGGTAGAAAACAACATCACCTGATTTTTTTTCATGATCATTTTTCATGCAAATAAGGGGGTTGTAGAGTCTCCCTTTTACCACCAGAGGTCATAAGCAAAACACCTCAGTCCCGCAGTCACTCTCCGGGAGGGAAGGAAGTGGGAGAGTCAGCAGAAATATTGCAACATTCCTGCTGAGTAAAACGCAGGCGGTGACCACAAGGATCCCCATCAACTGGGAGGGAAGGTGCCCCGGTTAGCAGTGCAGCCATCAGCACATGGAGACAGGCAGGGGGAGAGGCACTGCTCACACGCCGCTGGGTGTAACACATATTTGTTGGCATATTTTTCCCTTTTGTATTTGCTGGTTCATGAACACTAATGCAGAAATTTTCTGTGTTTTGCAAGAGGTGAGCAGAATCTAAAAGCCCTGTTGAAACCTGTGTGAATATTCAAAATGGCACTTGGAGATTTCCTCATAATGAACTTTTATTATTTACAGGCACATTTCAGGAATATTAGAAAAGCATCTGATCATAATCAGAAACCAGGAGAGGGAATTTTCCTGACCATAAAGCCTGGATCAGCTTGTGGACAAGAAATATGAGCACGTGATTTCTCTGACCAGCCATAAGACATGAAAATTGGAAAGGCAGCAGAATGCTTTGGAAGAAAATCAGCTGAAGTATATCCAAGCTGTAAAACTTTAAACAGTTATTAAGGGCATGGACTGTAAACGGTGTGCACATCATTTGCAAAAGGAAATGTGCTTTCAGACAAATTATTTACAACAAATACCTTCATCTCCTCTCCCTGCTCCTTTGAGCACAACTGAGAGCAATGTGTGTTGAAAAGAAAGGACCAAGGGTGGCAAATCAAAATTGACATTTTTTAATTCAGAAAATGTCAAGACAAACAACTGTGCTCTGCTGTAAAGCACCATCATGTCCCATCTAGAGCTCTGTGCACTCTCGGTTACTGGTGACCAGTATTAGTTGTCTTCTCCGGACAAGCGCATATGAAATGGCATGAAGCAGAAATAATGGTATTGATGAGCCAGAATTTCCCAATTTCCTCCACAGTTTTACAACTCTATAGCACACTTATTTCCACTATAAGAAAAAAAGAGTAATTATATTCATATTAAAAGAACCCTAGCCAGTTGCTCTGGGAAAGTCTCACAGTTTGTTTTTACTGAGAGATAAGACTCTTGGAAAAGATGAAGTTTATTTCTCAAAATTGGTAAAACACATTTCTAAGCAATGACTAAAAGTAAGCTTCATTTTGCAGTGAGTTATTACTTACAACTCTGACAGAGAAGTTTATTACAGAAATCTTGACAGCTCATTAACTACCTTACTGAAGAACACTCGTGCTATAATAAAACTACCATCACTCCACCTTTGCAGCAAGACAAAAAATGAACAGACCATTTACATATTGTGTTCAATCAACAGCCACAGAAGCACAAGCGTCCAAGTCTCAAGTTAGATCCATAGTGGCGTTCCAGTGGGCTGTGGGAAATTCTTGTCTCCTGCAGAGGAAGGCCACCAGACATGGGCTCCTCCTCAGCTGCCCCTTGGCCAGCTGATTCAAGAGCTTCTCAGCCACTTCCTCTATTAGGTTTTCTTTCTGCTTTCCAGTAGAAGGGGGATGTTGGGGTGAGCAATGGTTTCTGAGACAGTTTTGCCATTTCTAGCACCTCCCCACAAAAAAGCTGTTGGTCCACATTCTATTGCTCTTAAGCTGTATTAACCATCCCTTTTTGTTGAACCGGCTCCCATAAATCTCTCATAAAAGGGTCCAGGATTTAAATACATCTCAGTGATGCAAATCAAGCCAATTATATTGTGTACTGCCCTTAGTAGACAAAGGAAGTTTGATCTCCCTGCCTCTCATTATAACCTGATAAGCTGGAGGACTTGTATGGGTTCCTGCCTTCCCCTTCCCCATACCCCCTGGGTTTTCCCCACTGTAAACACAGCAAAATTCTCAAATTTATACAGAAATAATATTTTGTAACTCTCCTGTCATACTCATTTTTCTTCTCCACTCTCTCTGCAGCTTGTCATGTCTTTCTTTAAATTGTAGTTATCGGCCCTGGATAGAGTAACACTCTAGCAGGAAACTTATCATTATGGATCAGAGCATGTTAAATACTTCTGGTGTCTTGCACATGACATTCCTGCCAGTGAATCCAAGAATGGGAGTTGTCTTTTCTGCAGCACCATCACACACACATTTTTAGCTTGTTAATCACAGCAATTGCTGAATTATTTTCCACTCTAATGGTGACTTACAGTTAGTTCTCCATTGTACATTTCTGAATTCACATCTTATGACTAAAGGAAGCTTTTTGAATTTGTTTTTACTGAACACCCTGCAGACCTTGGATCACTTCTGCAGCTTGTCAAAATAATTTAAAATGTTATCCCTGTCCTCCAAAGTACTTGCATCCATTCCCAGTTTGCTGTCATCTATGAATGGCAGAAAAAATTGTTTTTCAGTTTTATTCTATAAGCTGCTTAACGTGACTAAATCTATGGTAAATCCCTACTGAACATCATTTGATACACATCCATGTTTGATAAAAGCAAAACCAACTCTGAGCAGTGTACATGTCCACCTGTGAGCTGGATGTCTAAGCTGCTGTTACAGTGGGTGGAGGTTGGAGAGCTCTTCGGATCATCCTCAATGGGCAATGAGAGGCCAGGTGAATTTGTTGTCTGAACGGTACAGTGGTGCCCTCAGGACAGTTATATGGGGCTGGCAGATCTGACACAAAGATCAGTTTGGAGACTGGTTTGACATGATTCTTCTCAATAACTCCAGGACTGCTGGGTTTCAATCACTGTATTATCCTTTGGGTGCCTCAGCAATGTTTGCTTAATAACATGTTCTAAGCACCCAAGTTACATTCCCTGAGCTCTAGCCCCTTGGACTGCCCTCCACTTTCTAAAAATGTATGCCATATTGCCACTTGAGACTTCTCCAAGGTATCCCATAATCTCCTGAAGACAATTGATAGAGAAATACAAATTGCTTCACCAAGCTCTGCAAGTTTTCCAGTGTGTATTTCATGAGGTGTTACCAATTTGAGTGATTCTACTTATCTAAATGCTGTTTACACTGCTCTTTGAAAGTGCAGCCTGCATTTCTAATCCCTTATTAAAATGGTGATAAATATCTAGTCTTAATTAACCTCGTTTAGTGATGAGTGAGGCTGTTGAATTCTTCAATCTGATCCTTGTTGCTCTTCACCTTCGTGAGTTGCTGGAATTCTGCTTTTACTTGTTCTCTTCTTGCTTTCCCTGTGTTCCTCAAGGTCCTCACTGCTCCTTGCTTTTTAAAGGCATTTTACGGCTTGGCCATTCTGAATTTAATACTGCATATTGTGGATGTGAGAACTAGTGGAGAAAGATTGTTTTTCTTTCCTGCAGACCAGACACTGGATTCAGTTACTATTAATATTATCTGACAACAGTATTGAAAACCAATGATGTCAGGTTTTGGCTTTAGTGTGCCAGTGCTATATTGCTGCTTGATTACTACAGCCTTATGCATGAAATGGTGTGTGATTGCTTTTTTGTGGGCTGTTTTGAACTAGTCTTTATGTAACAACAGATTATATGAGACAAAATTGAAGGATACAGGCAATAGCCTATATATAACCATATTTGGTTTTGCATCTTTGCTTCCAGCATGTGCTTTCAGGTCACTGAGATCATTTTGTTATCATGTTTTCTCTTGGACTCACCTCAAATAGGAATCTAGACATTAAGGACAACTATTAAACAAGGTCATTTAAGAAAAATTATTTGGTTTTGTTATGGGGTGTTGTTTTTTTTTTTTTCTTGTTTTTGTTTGGGTTTTTTATGATTTTTGATCCATTCCAAATGTTTATTAAAATTATAGAATATCTGGACTCATTGAGAATGTTGAGCAGCAAAGGGGAGACCCATTTGCTAATGGCGAGTAGCCCATCATTTAGCATGGTTGTGATTAAAGCTTAAAATGGTCTTGGATACAATCTTTTGAACTCCAAATTATGGCTCACATGACAGATTGATTCAGAAAAAGTTTACACTTCATTATGCTGTAAGATGATGGATAAGCTTGCAAGTGCATTTGATCAGTGAAGTGTAGGAACAGGTCAGATGAAGGAGCAGATGGAGCAGGTTGAGAAACGAAGATAGAAAGTTAATTGTGGCCTAGATTAATTTCCTTTATTTGACTACGTGGAAAAAGGGTTTGAAGTTGTTTCAAAGGTGTTTCTAATTTCAGAAGACAATAAAAGTATTGAGCACTGAACATAACTTTAGGCACTAAATTAAATCTATAGATTTCAAAGCATTTCACAAACACAACTGTTAAACTACCTGCTTGTTTTTGGAAGGAGAGGCACAGACAATTTCATTACCTGTCTCTCCACCCCAACTTTTCCACAGCAGGTTCGATGCTGTGCCTGGTTAACACACCCTCAGACCACAAACCAGGCATAGAAAGACAGCTCCTCTCTTAATGTCCTGGGAGAAAATTGTAAGTGGGGTCTGTTCTTCCTGGAACATCCTTTGAGTCCCAAGTAAATAGGCAGGATTGCAACTTGTGCCTGGGAATATTAGCTAATTGGCAACTTGCTTAGATAGCAGCACTCAGAGCACACACAAAGCATGCAATCCGCATCCAAATGGGGGGACACAGGAGTGTCTTTGGCCACAACTTGGTGCTGTCAGTATGACACCCTAACACTTAACAGCTAAATGAACCTGGTGGCACCTTCCAACAAGGGGCCCAATCTGGACACCTGGTTTGTCAGGATCTTAGAGGCATACACATGCACCCGGCGTGCAATTGACTTTGTGCATCTGCTGCATGCAGAACATACAACCATTTGCACAAAAGCACAGTGAAAAAATATTAACATTTTGCATTAGTTATGTGGAAACTGTTATGTGGAAATTTCTGTGCCTTTTTCCTTGGTTATGTATTGCCCTCTTCTTGCTCTTGTACATTGGAAGGTTTCCCACATGTCACTGAAGTTCTCCATGCTGCCCCATAACTGCACATACAATGTCCAGTTACCTCAAGCACAGTTTCCAGTCCTCTGTAGCATGTGATCCTTTATGCTCCTTAGAAATCACTGACTGATGTCTCACCCATTGAAATCAAATGTCAAAATCCTTAGACTTCAATGACATCAGTGCTTTTTCCTTCTGTCTCTGAGATCGTTAAGCAGAAGCCATTTGACTTTAGATACTGGGTGTGTCATCATTCTGAATCAGTTGCCAAAAGAAAGGGAAAATGAACAGTTTTTCAATCATTTTAGTTCTGCAGCAAATCTGGAGTTGTACACAGACCTTTCAGTTTTCTCGGTATGTGACCTGTCAGTTTGTCTGCTCTTCAGAGAGTCTAATTTCGTACGTGTTGCAGTCATATTATAAAACAGCCATTTCACAAAATAATTGATTTCACAGTGTGATTGAAACATATTAAAAATACCATTTGCTGTATTTACAAATCATGACGGCTAACAGGGGCACTCACAAAGCAGATGGGAATGTCTTCAACTACCGTTTACCAATTTGGGGTACTTCACTGAATAAGAGATTTTTGTAAAGGGATTTTTACATAGGGATAGCTCTGTACTGATGTTAATTAGGAGGATAATTTTTCTTGAGTAACACAGTCAGATGTAGTGCTAATCATGACGACTAAACAGCACATCTCCTGGCACTTAGTAGAGGTGCAAAAATGGGAGATAGAACTTACTGCATCAAAGGAACTGGAACTGGTGTGGGGCACAGATCCTGCAGATGTTACTGAGGCAAAATGGCAGTCCAGCAAATAGGAATTTTGGCTGAACTGTGCCTCTTGTCATCACGTGGCTTGAAATCTCAAAATCTTGAGTCCAATCATTGACACTCATGTTCAGAATGGGAAAATAAATGAACACAAAAATAATGCTATTGTCTGATGGTATCTTCTCACATAAACCTGACTTCTCTGTACTCTTCAGGTTCTGTCCATTTCAACAAAATAAAGAGAAAAAGTATTCAGAATATTACTATATCTAAGCCCAATTTTTAAAAAAAAAAAATTAAATAAGGTACAGTTATTGTTGTAGTAGCATCATACAACAACAGCGTTGACAACATTGTTATTATATGTTACTTCATGACAGAACAACAGAGTAATCTACGTGATGGAACGATACATTACTGACTTCTTCTATAGCACTTTTCAACCAGAGATATCAACATGCCTCACAAAGAAGAGCAGTATTAGCATTGCTATTATAATTACTATTACCACTAGCCAACAAGAAATGTGCATGTCTGCACAGTGCAGATGAACCCAATCAATGTATGTGTACAGAACAGAAGTGCCTGTAAATATTAATCTGAAATATTATTTCGATAGCACATTCCATTACATATCAACACAACTGAAACTCTTTTTAGAAGGGTGAGGGAAAATTATTTTCTACCAGTTTATTCACTCAATACAGATTACTTGAGAAAAGGACAATGACCATGAAACTAGCATTAATCTCCACATATAATTGATGATTTAATTGTAGTAGTCTTTCATGAAGCTAAGTAATCATTAGTTGATACAGAATTGTACTCAAGATTTACAGAGTAAACACCCATCACATTTTAGACATCACACAATAGCCCAAGCTATAATTATCAGTTCATCATTAGTATTGTTAAACATATCACGTAGACACTGGAAATCAATCCCAAAATACCAAAACCTCAAGCAGCATCCTAATTGATATAAAACAACCTTCATATTCAGGTTATTGACTGATTTAAAATTAGTGTATTTAGCCAGAACTCTGGTTCTGCATTTAAAATAGAAACATGAGCCAACATTTTGAGGTAAACTATCATGTTGCTGTGAAGAAAAAACAGTCAATATAATAAAACATGGGAAGTAACAGAGAGATGAACTCCAGCAGTGGTATTGCTAGAATGTGTTATTAATTTTGGATTAGGTGTGAGTGATGGGTTTAACATTTACACTAGAGATCAGTGTGGAAGGGTTCTTTCCAGTCCTTCTTTATCAAAAAATGGCCCCCTTTATGACCTCCCTGAAGAGCGATATGTGAACAGTTTATAGCTAAACTATATGACGCTGCTAAAGCTCAGGCAAATAACAAAGGTTGTTGGCAATGATAAGTTGCAGCATGCCATAGAGAAATCTTCTTTGTCAGGAGTTTACCACCATTTTTCAAAAAATAGTGGAAAAATTTTTATCTTAACGGAGAACATATTTGAGAGCAAAGCAAGCGATCACCTTGCTTAGCTAACGTCTTGCCCACAGTGCAGTTGGTAACCATCTGCCTTCGTACTATTTGTCTGTGGCTCTGGCTGTGCCTGACCTACATGTGACACTTCTAAACAGATGTGCACCAGGATACAACAGATGAGAGAATGCCAGCCCCTGCCAAAATGACTCCACACATATTGGGAAGGATGAATACCAATAATTCAGGATCAGGTGGGATGCATTGTATGGCTTTTTCAGAGTAGAAGAACAGTTAATTGTTTTATCTATTACATGAATGGGATAAAGGATTTAATAAGAATATGTCTTCTGACACATTTGTCTTAAGCAGTAACAAAACCCTTTGTGTCCATCCAGGACCTTTTATTTTCAGGGCATTAGAGACTGAAACACAGGTTTGATGTCTGGAAAACGAGATCCCCCAAAATGACGTTAATTCCATCCTATTACCTTCCACTTACCTTCTATTCATACCTCATTTAACTTATATGACTGACTGAGGCATATTATCAGAGTTCACAGGCTCAGAGTATATATTTAAGATATTACAGGAAGTGGATGGTGGGGAGAGGGGGAAGAGGATACTTCAGAGGATTCAGCAGAGATGAGCTGAATGTAAGTATGTTGGAAGAGGGGTTCATGGAATCTACACAACAGCCAAGGCAGGAAAAGTGCTGCGCTGTCAACACGCATCATGTAGAAATGGAGATAACTGTGTGCTCAGCTGGTATCCTATACCTGTCTGATACAAAGCAGCCTGGAACCCCTGATTTAAATTGCAGGAAATGGCAATTTGTGCTAGGCACTTGTCATTTGGGAGACGTATTCAATTGGTTGGCCAAGGAGGGTTCATCAGGAGGAGTTTTTGAAGGACAGGCTCACTGGTGTTAAGAATAACAGTTAGGGCTATCTATGGGACAGAAACTTCAATTTTACCATCTTTTCAATATTAGTTTTACAGTTCTGCTAAGTTCTGAACGTAGTAGGATCTTTAATTGTTACAGTATCTTTTAATGAAGCCTCATCTAAGGATCTGTTTAAAACCAGACAATGACTGTTAAAAATAGTTTGTATAGTGATTTCTTTATACAAAGAATGAAAACAGTTTTCTCGTCTAATATCTGCATGTCATCCATCATCAGTGGATATATCACAGGGAATTTATAAGCATTTGTAACAATGCAGTGAACTACATGACTTGAAATGCCAGAATTTTTCTTCAAAAGAAAAAATGGGCAAAAATGAGAAGCAAAATTGATGAGGAAACAGAATATATTTGATTTAATAAGGGCGTATGCATCTTTTCAAAGACAGATTAATAAATTTAGAACAGAGGTATTTGCGCCTTTTTGTATCACGATGATTATTCATATCAATAGTATTAATTTAGCTCTGTTATTTTAATCCCAGCATGTTTTCAGAATCAGAGAAAAGTCTTTGATGTCCTTGAATTCACACTAAAGCTGCGTATTTAGTGATAATGTTTTCCCCAGTATTGACTTCCTCACAATATGCTCTTAGAGATCTCTTAGGTTTCTACTCCCAGTTCAGTTTTGCACCTGTTGCAGGTGTTACTGAGACCCACAAATCTAAATGCTGTGATATGAATGGTGACTACTTCAATAAATTATGCTACATTACGGTAAGCCGAATTAGGACTCTTTCTCTGAGGCATACACTTTCCAGGGCCACCAGGTTTGTGTGTGCTCTCAGAGTCCTTCCCCAGTGATGCATGGGAACTGAGGAGCAATGTTTCTCTCCATGCATATGTTCAAAGTGCAGAAGATCTTTGCAAATTGTGTTGTTCAGATCACACCCTCTTTATCTCCCCGAGTGCTGGCTCATCACGCAGTTCTGGTTCAAACTTTCTGTTAATGGGTGACTAATACGCAATTAATACTTGAGTAACACCACAGGTACCTGATCCCAGCTGGGCAAGTGGCTATCTCTCAGAGGCTTAGCTCTCATAAAGGAATAAAACCAGGCCCTCTAAAGATAAGCCTAGGGTGGCACACCGATGTTTGAGGGACTGTGCGCTAGAGATGTCCTTTGGTCTGCCATCTCAGTGGAGGTAGGGGATGGAGATCCATGTGACAACAAAGACACAAGGGATATCGACGTGTTAGAAACCACAGAAATGCCTGAGAATGGTCACGTAAGAGTTAGAGCTTCTCCCTCCCAAAAGGTAACAGGATCAATAGCCTAAATGAAGTGTATTTACGCCAATGCACACAACATGGGCAACAAACAGGCGGATCTGGAAGCCATTGCACTGCAGGAAAATCATGATATGGTTGCCCTCATGGAGACATGGTGAATGACTCTCACAGCTGAAGCGCTGGATGGCTATAAACAGTTCAGAACGGATAGGCAAGGAAGAAGAGGTGGTGGAGTAGTCCTATATGTTAGGGAGTGGTTTGATTGTCTGGAGCTTAATGATGGCAATGACAGAGTTGAGTGTGGGTGAGAACCAGGGAAAAGACCAACAGGGCAGATACCCTGGTGGGAGTCTGTTATAGACAACCCAACCAGGATGAAGAGGCAGATAAAATATTCGATAAGCAGCTGGGAGTCGTCTCATGATTGCTGGCCTGCGTTCTAGTAGGGAACTTCAACTTACCCAATGCCTGCTGGAAATACAACACAGCAGAGAGGAAGCAGTCCAGGGAGTTCTGGAGTGTGTGGAAGTTCATAACTTCCTGACACAGCATGTGAAGGGCCCAGCTGGGGAAGGTGCCCTGTTGGACCTGCTGTTCATGAACAGAGAAGGATTCAGGGGTGATGTGATGGCTGGAGGGCATCTTAGGCAAGGCAAATGAAGGCACCCTCAGTCAGTTTGCAGGTGACAGCAAAGGAATGAGTTTTACCTTCTTGGAGAAGGAAGGAGGGGGCCAGCAGAGCTGCCACCTCGCTCCTCTGGAGGGGTAGATTTTGGCCTCTTTAGGAGACAATTGAGAGACTCCCTTGGGAGGCAGTTCTTGGGAGTCCAGGAAGACTGGACTTTCTTCAAGAAAGAAATCTTACAGGCATTGGAAAAGCCCATCCCCATATGCCAAAAGACAAACTAGTGGGGAAGAAAATTGGCTTGGTTGAACAGAGAGGTTTGGCTGGAACTCAGGAAAAAAAGGAGTGTTTGTGGCCTTTGGAAGAAGCAGCAGACAACTCAGCAGGACTGCAAAGATGTAATGAAGTTATGCAGGGAGAAAAATCAGAAGGTCCAAAGCCCAACTAGAATTTAACCTGGGTACTGCCATAAAGGACAATAAAAAATGTGTCTATAAATACATCAGCAACACAAGGAGGGCTAAGGAGAATCTCCATCCTCTGCTGAATGGAGAGAGAAACATAGTGACAAAGGATAAGGAAAAGGCTGAGGTGCCCCATGCCTTCTTTGCTTCAGTCTTTAACAGAAAAACCAGGCACCCAACCCCCTGAGGTGGAATACAGGGACAGGGAACAGAATGAAACTCCCATAATCCAAAGTGAAAGGTCAGAGACCTGGTACACCACTTAGACACACACACAAGCCTACAGGACCAGATGGAATCCGCACATGGATATTTAGGGAGCTGGTGGAAATGCTCACCAAGACACTTCCCATCATTTACCAGCTGTCCTGGCTAGCTGAGGAGGTTCCAGGTGATTGGAAGTTGTCAAATGTATTGCCCAGCTAGAAGGAGGGCTGGAAGGAGGATCTGGGTAACTACAGGCCTGTCAGCCTGACCTCAGTGCTGGGGAAGGTCATGGAGCAGATTACCTCGAGTGCTGTCATACAGCACATTCACGACAGCCAGGGGATCAGGCCCAGCCAGCACAAACATGGGTTTGTGAAGGACAGGTCCTGCAGGACCAACGTGATCTCCTTCTATGACAAGGTGACCCATTTAGTGGGTGATGGAAAGGTTGATGGATGTTGTCTGCCTGAAGTTTGGTAAAGCCTCTGACACTGTCTCTCACAGAATTCTTCTGGAGAAATGGGCTGCTCATGGCTTGGACAGATGCTCTGTTTTTTGGGTAAAACCTGGCTGGATGGCTGGGCCCAGAGAGTGGGTGGTGGAAGGAGTTAAATTCAGCAGGCTGTCAGGTGCCAGTGGTATTTCCTAGAGCACAATACTGGGGCCAGTTCTGCTCAATAACTGTATTGATGACCTGGATGAGGGGAAAAAGTGCACCCTCAGTAAGTTCACAAATGACACCAAGTTGGATAGGAGTGTTGATCTGCTGGAGGGTAGGAAGCCTCTTGCAGAAGGATCTGGACAGGCTGGATCAATAGGCCAGGGTCAGTTGTATGAGGGTTAACGAGGCCAAGTGCCAGGTCCTGCCCTTGGGTCACAACAACCCCAGACAGTGCTACCAGCTTGGGGCAGAGTGGCTGGGAAGCTGCCCAGCGGAAAAGGACCTGAGGGTGCTGCTCAACGGTGGCTGAACATGGTCCAGAGTGTCCCCAGGTGGCCAAGAAGGCCAATGGCATCCTGGTCTGTGCCAGACATAATGTGGTCAGCAGGACCAGGGCANGCCAGACATAATGTGGTCAGCAGGACCAGGGCAGTGATTGTCCTCCTATACTCGGCACTTGTGAGGCCACACCTCAAGTGCTATGTCCAGTATTGGGCCCCACACAACAAGAAAGATATTGAGGGACTGGAGTGTGTCCAGAGAAGGGCAACGGAGCTGATGAAGGGTCTGGAGCACAAGTCCTGTGAGAAGCAGCTGAAGGAGCTGGGGGTATTTAACCTGGAGAAAAGGAGGTTCAGGGGCAACCTTATCACTTTCTACAACCACCTGAAAGGAGGCAGTAGCCGGGGGGGTTTAGTCCGCTCTCCCAAGTAACAAGTGATAGAACATCAAGAAATTACCTGGAGTTGAACCAGAAGAGATTTAGATATTAGGAAAAATTTCTTCACCAAAAGGGCAGTCAGGCATTGGAATGGGCTGTCCAGGAAAGTGGCTACATCTCCATCTCTGGAGATTTTTAAAAGAGATGTAGATGTGACACTTAGGGACGTGGTTTAGTGCTGGACTTGGCAGAGCCATGTTAACAGCTGGACTCAGTGATCATAAAGGTCTTTTCCAACCTAAATGATTCTAAGATTCAATGATTCTAAAAGGTGACGCGAGAGGAATTACTGTGTCGCATTCAAAATTCCCAGGCACTTTGCAGCTGAGACAGGACCTCCCATCAATATTTTAATCCTGCATTTTTCACAAAAGCTGCAAGGCCTTCTAGTTAACTTGATTTTTAAAGTAAGTAGCAGCAATTTGTAGAACTGAGTAATAAAATTACATCAAAATGACAGTCTTTAAGACAGAGCAAGGAAAAATTATAATGCTTTCTTCTGCACTAATGATTGGAGATGTATAGCTAGACTTCCGGGAATAAGGCTACAGAAATTGATTTTTTTTGGTGTGGTTTTTATTGGTGCAATCTTCTTGTAGGTTTTCATTATAGCATTTAAACTCCAAGATTTCCTTTAAAATCACAAAGCAATAGATTAATATCAGCACTAAGGAAATAACCCTTTTATTCCTGAAAGTTTTTTTCAGTAGGCTAACTTTTGTCCTGTTAGTAGTAATACACACAGAGAAAACAAAGCCTTGCCCTAACAGAAAACCTTTGACAGAACCCCAGCAACAACTGTCAAACTGTCTAAATGGTGTCAGGAAAGTTCTCCTTGAGACTTTATGGAATTAATACCAGACACTAATTCTTGATCTTTCAGAGGGTGCAATTCCTCTCACCTAAACATAGGCATCTACAAAAGACATGTCTCCATCTGAGCTATTTTTTCTTATCAGTAGAGAGAAATGAGCCCTTCTCCCTTGTGATTCATCTTGTCCTGAGGTAATCATCCAAACCAGATCAGATGACTCATGAACTAGAAACGCATGTTTCTATCCATTAGTCTAGGAAGGGAATCCTGGTCTAGCTCAAGTGGAGACATCTACCTGGCAGATGCCTCAGGTTAGGCAAGATGAATGCTATCAAGTGTCTCTTGAGCATTTCTGTGTCCTTGGTAGAGTAGACAGGAATAATTTGTCATAAAATTATTCAAAAGAAGTATTCAAAACAGGATCTTTCCATGTAATAGTTTGCTACAGGGCATGGTCCCTTTCTTTCTGGAAGGAAGAATTGAAATAAGGTAGTTTCCCTGGCAGTGATAAAACATAAAAGGCAGAAGTGGTCTCCATAAAAATTTAGGGATGCAATGAAATTGCACTTTGCTGCTCTAACAAAGGATTCATCTTCCTGAATTCCAGAAATAAGTGAAAGGCAGCACCATAGAGAACAAAGATCCCACATACTCTTCTCAGCACTCTGCTCATTTGAGGGGTGGGGAGTGGCAGGTGTGTCATCAAGGATTTGTGTTATTAGAGGAATCAGGAGGAAAATAAAGAAAAATAAGACATTTAAAACTGATTCATAAATTCCACATGTATCTTTGAAGAATACTAAAATACTCTATTTCCTTTTGTTCACAATATATATCTTATTCTAAAATAGGTTTGATGGGAAAAACAGAGCCTAACTCCGTATTTATTGCATTTCTGGAAATGTGCCTGTATTTATTACTGGCATCTGCTGTTAGTGACAGATCTTGAGTAGAATCCAGAAATCCAGAATAACACTTGGCTTTCTTTATTACGGTAAAAAAAAATTGCTCTTGCAGGCTCACTGTAATTAGCAAAGACTGTATTTTGTTCTGCATGCCCTTTACTAGAAGTAATCCAATATTGAATTGCCTCAGAGGGTCTCAGCAATAACTGGGTCAAACTCTCACATAACTCTTTCTGCTTGACCTGGAAAATTGACACTACTATAGGAGTGCACAGTATGTATGTACACTGTCAAAACACCATGTGTATTTCAATCTTGCACTCAGTTCTTCATTTATTCACCTTCCTTTTATGATTTATTTGAAGTTTGTCCATGTCTCAATTTTCTTCCTAACCTATTTAGCCTCTAGATAAAGACCTCTTAGCTGCTAGCAGGAGAAAAATTCATCTTCACATAGCATTTATACTGAGCATGTTCTAATTAAGTCAGTTAAAACATTTATCTGCAATTCAGCATGTCTGAGCAGCTCTCCATTCATCAGTGATCTCCTGTAAACACTTAGGACATCTTCACCTTGACTAGTTGTGAGCATAGAGAATGAAACATGACTGAGATTCACAGGCTACTTCTTGTCAGTAGGGTGGCAGCACTTTAAGCTGCTTCCCCAAGTTGTTCCCAGTCATGAGTGCAAAGGGCCAAGAGGAATAGTGGCAGCTCACAGAGACCATGCTGAGGTCCCATGGCAGGAATGCAGAGTGCCAGGAGGGGGAAATCTCTTGGTAGGGTCAGAGACATGATGTGATGTGATGTGATGTAGATTCTCTCTCTAATACTCACCCAAGAAACAGGGTAAACCATATTTTTCTCCAATCGGAGTGAAATATATTCTCGCTTGATTTTGCAGAAATCCAATATTTTGAAATTAGGCCCAGATTCAACTGACATAATCTTTCCCCACCTACACCTGCTTTTTTCCTTTTAGTTGACTCTCAGAAGCTGTTACAGATATCATCAAGGTCTCCTCATTACCATGGTGTGAATGTCTCACTAATTCTGTGTACAACACCCCTAAATATTTTCCATTTTGGAGACTCCATACGTACAGTTAACGTTTTAGTAAATGTTAATATCTAGGCTTTTGAACCAGCAGAACAGGTTATACTGAAAAATGTGTGGTTTGCATGCATTAAACCAGGACAGAGAAACATTGCCGCTCATGTTGCTCATGTTCCTCATGTTCCTGCATTTTGTCCCAAGTCCAGAGACTAAAGCAATCCCCAGAATATGTGAAAACCAGTTCTTACTCCTGTCATAACCAAAGTGGATCTGAGTCCACACTTAACCCCCCCAGAGTGCCTAAGCACCAGGCTGTGTAATATAAGGATCTCCTGTCAATGCCACTCCTCTTCATACCTAAAAGGTTATTGGGGTAGGAACTGGTTCCTTGGTATTACAAATCCCAAATGAATGCCCTGACCTCTACTCCATCCGTCTTTCTCTCCTGCCTCTGGCTCAATTTATATTTAACCACTAAGCCTTTGTATAAAACAAGCACTACATTCTTTACTTCCTTCCCAGCATTTTGAATGCTGTCTGTACTTTGCACTTCATTTCATGAGGGATTAAAATGCTTGAAATAGATTTGATATGTTTTCCTTCAGCCTGAAGTGGTAATTGATATAATTTTCTTCTACAAGAGAAATTTTTATAAGTTTTAATTTTGGCTCAGGTTTCATAACTCCTGTTTTTAATTTTTTTCAGTTTGAGGGATGAGCTGAAGAATCAATTTTTTTAAAAAACATTCCAATTTCTCTTTGTTCTGTTCATTATTCTATCTGCTGTGAAATGCCTTGAGGTTTTGGTAAGGTTTCAGACACTGAATGTCCTTGCCAGTGGAGACTAAGCTTAATAATTTAACAGCATTTTTAGTGTTCAAAGCCGGGAGAGTTTGAGCTGTTAAGCCTGCTGGTTGTAGTTGCACAGAGTCCTATTACACAGTAAAAAATGCTCATAATTTTCAATCTATTAAACCAATCTCACTGCATTTTGCTCTTATTCCCCGATGTTAAAAAAAAGTGCTAATTAAGCAAAACGAGTGCAACTCCAGTTTTATTTAAGTGAACTTTGCTTGAATTCCCTTAAATAAATTTTCTTAAACTAGCCCAGACAAAAACTTTGAAGGTGAAGTAAAGTAAGATAAATTTTAACTCTCAGGGAATGGATAGAGATATAATCAGGATGTCATTATGACCTAGATATTTTTGGCATTCATATATAGATGGCAGATAAGTTTCCTGTATGTCATCCCTCTAGCAAAAGAGAGTTGAAGACAGGTGGATTTTATAATCCTATTCTTTCTCCACTCCCGGAAAGCTAAGGATCACAGTGAACGAAACATATTTTTCCTGCAGAGAAATCACAGTAAGATACTTCCTCTAGCAGCATGCTTTGCGTCTCCTCAATTGGCTAAGGATACATCTCCCCTTCAAGGGGTGAGGTTAGGAAACAATGAGGATCCAAAGAGAGGTAGCAGCATCAGGCTCTTCTACAAAGAAGCCCTGATGAACATCCTGTGCTTTGCCTATTTTTATCTCCATTGTGCTCAAAAATTTCATAAAAACCCCTATTAAACTTCAGCATAAGAGCAGGTATAGGCAGGAACTGAAGGTTTGATGACATTAGGCTGAAGTTATGATCAGACTGGTGAGGTGTGGTGACCTAGATAAAAAGGGAGCCTTATATGCATTTATTACAAACACACATACATATGAAGCCAGAAACCCCTCACTGACAACTATTTGCACAAGTGGGGGTCTTTAACAGAAAGAAGTGATGTGATTATGCTTTTGATCTCACTGACAAGTAAAAGCTTTGGATAGCATCCCCTAAATGCAGTAAGAAAGTAGAAAAACACCTCCAAACAAATAGAAGACAAAGACACAGATGAAAAAGACATGGTGCTTCCTAGAAGTGTGTCGCTGCTGAAGGTGATATTTTCTGCAGCCCAAGTGGCTGAGATGACATCCAGGACATGACCAGTGGCTACCAGGCAATTGATGCCCTGGTGTACATGTCAGGGGTGTTTTGCCATCTGAGAAGCCCTGAGATCCCCAGCATCTCCAATTGCTGCTCCAAAGGAGCACAGCCCTGCGTGATGTCTCCCAACCCCACATTTTCTTTCCATACACATGATTCCAACAGTGTTAGACCCTTGCATCTAGTAGTGGAATTCTAGAGAGGCCAAGACAGTCACTGGCTGCAATGGTACCTGCGTGCAGCCAGCCGCCTACATGGAGACCCCAAAATGGAGTGGTCCTCAGGAACAGTCCAAACGTACACCAACCCTTAATCAATTCTGATGAAGCTAACAAAGAACAGCAAGATGTTATGGGAGCTAATGCTGATTATAAATTAAAGGCAATCCTATTTGACAACTAAATCTTATTAAAGTAAGGAGGTGGATTACAAACAGCATGGTTGATAATGAAATGGGCATGTGGAAAATGCTCTGTAGGCTAAAAACAAGACAACGCAGAGCAGGTCTTAACATAGGATGAGTGTCAAGTCTTATTAACAGTTCAGTTCAGTTATTGTGATAGCTGGTGCTGCACATGACCATAAATGACAGACAAAACAACCAGTCCTTGTTCATGCTTTTATTTGCTTTGCGATGGCAGGAGTTGAAGCGTTCACTGAACCTACTTTGATCCAACCAGCTCAGGCTGTGAGCACACAGCTGAGGTTTGGTGTAGTACAGTGACCATCGTATTTCATGTTGCTGGAGGCATTGTTACTGAGGAACAGTGCTGGCTGTCCTGTGCTGAAGACTGGAACATGTGCCACCACTCAGGGCTCTGTGGTGTGGTAAGTGCACACTGATTTTCTGAGTGATACCACGCTCTCACAAGCTTTAGAGATACCATCTGTTAAAAACTATGTACTACCACTGTGTAAAAATCAAATGCCACCTCCAAGTCATCAGAAAAAAAAGAAGCAAACCCAAACCCCAGCAGCCTGACCTTTTTTCAACATCCTCATTTAAAAGCATATGGCAGTAGACGAAAGACAGGCTCAGCAACTGGACACTCAGCAAAGGGACATTTGCAATGCAGTGGGAAAGGAAGACAGATGGGATGTCTCACTGTGAAAGGGCCCTGCTATGAGAGTGCACAGCCATTTCACGAGACAGACATCAGATGCTGAGGAGGAGGAGTTGCAGTCAGTTAAAGGGAAGTTACTTGGCGTGCTAGAGGATATTTGTTATATTATTTCCTGACTCTGTATGCACAGAAAGCAATGTTATGGGAGAAACTCATTCTTTCAGATTATCTACTTTTCAAACCAACAGAGATTCAACAAAGATGGAAATAAATCCATAATATGTGTATTATGTATCTATGTTCCAAATCAATATTAGAGTTGGGCTGCCAGTGTGAAAAGCCAGAGATCCAGGCCAGGGATGCATGCAGTATTACAGGGACAGAGAGAAATCTATATGCTCAGTGTATTTCTCTACATTCTATGCCAATATTCAAGCTAGTTTACTAGTGAAAAATTAGTGCTACATAGTTCAGAGGGGACGAACACATCAATACTTGTACTGTGGAAGCGTGTGCTAAATAACAAAGATCTCCTTCATGCTTTGCCTATCTAGTGCATCTATATTGTGCAGAGAAGTTCTACAGTCCCCCAAAATGTTTAAGTTAAGCAGCGTTTTTTGAAAGAAGGGTATTTATGCTTTCCTGTTAATTTTCTTCCAGACTTCATTGGGGGCTGCAAAAAGTTACTCTCTACACCTTGGTGTTTTCTACAGTGCTCATCACGGTTGTCGGTGGCCTTGCTGAGCCTGAGGAGAGCCAGCACTGAGGTGTCTCCACAGGGGCCAAACCTTCCCTCTGTGTCTTGCTTCCTTCCCCTGTGATCAGCCGTGGCTTCCTCTCTCCACACTCCACTGCTTGCCCTGCCTTTGCTCTATTTTACACAGAACCGTTGAGGTTTGCAGTTTTGCAGCACATGAAAAGGAGAGGCAGGTGAAGTCTGATCCACCGTATCCAATTCTCTGGGATTTGGTTATTTACTACTAAGACCTGCTTCTTTTGCCAGCAGTCACAGCAGCATAGCTGGCACAGAGTAGGCACAGGGAAAAAGAAAGGTCCTCTCCTCACATAAGGCTTGTCTGGTCCCAGGTTTCCTTATCTCTGACCCTTGCACCCCTCACACACATGCCGATTTATTGCCTCTCACACAAAGGCTGCCTTCTGCGAGCACCAGGCTTGCACAAGCTGTCCTTCCCTGCTGTTCTCTTTTATCCGTCCTCTGCCTTTGCAGACGTTTTCTTCCGTTTAGCTTATCAACACCAGGAGGGGCTGAGCTGAGCTGAGACCTCACTCTTTTCTATGACTGCAGTCTCACCCCCAACAACACCTGTCTCTTTCATAAATTAATCCAAAATCAGTCAATACCCTCATAAAATAAGCCGTCTCCCTTCTTTTGCACACACTTTTATCTTGCTCTGATTAATATCCCAACAATGAGTCACCAGCTGTTTAGCCTAATTTTGGGAATTCTACAATAGACCAGCCTGTTCTGAAGCTCACAATTTATTTTCCATGTCAACAAAAGAGATATTTCTATAGAAAAGAAAAATGCCACAATGCCCCACTCAACACATTCAGGTCCTGATGAATAACTGTCCCCAAATAAGGCCTTTCCTTATTAAAATAACATATAATATGAGCATTTGAGGGCTGCTTAAGGTACCTTGCAATCTTGTGCAAGATCAGTAAAGTGCAGCAAATCAGTAAGGGAAAGACATATTCAAGCAGCCCTGGGAAATGTTTCTTGTACATTTTGTTGGGTGTCTGATCTGAGCCTACTTTTAAACTTGAACTTGATAAAACTTGCTAAAGGTTCAGGTAAAGCTCTCCCCAGTTTGCCCCAAAAGATTTTCTTATGAATATAAGAACTAATATGCAAATTAAGGTAATCAAACCCCGCTGTCTACATGGCTCCTCTAAATCCTTTTTACAATTAATTTCTTCCTGAGAGGACTGTCAGATCTGCTGGCTGGCAATGTTACAGCTGTGAAGCCAGGAAAACTGATTTCAAAACTCCAGAAGAACAGACTCTTTATTTTTATGTGTAGGGAGATGTGATGATTTTTGTCAAGAACTATATGTAACAGGCAGGTAGCAGTTCATGTTTTTTGCCACAGGCACTGCAAGTAATGATGGAGAGAAGTGGGATTTTGGAAAGTGCCAGACTCATGTGTTACACTATTGGAAATGTGGTGATGAAGAAAACGTACATACTTATATTTGGGTATCTTTTTGTTTGAAGTGTGTCATCTGATTTCTGCCTTATCTGACCATATATATTTCAAAAGACAGCTCATTTTTAGTTTTGTTTAGAAAGTGTATGGTGGATTCAGGCAGTGGCCTCAGATCTGAGCTCCTGGGGAGCAATTTCATGTCAGATTCTCATACCTGGTACCTCTGTGGCTTTGGGTGTGTCTGATCCTACAGGCTACTCAGCATTGTGCAAGACTCAAGTACCAGTCCACCTAAGATCTTAAATATATGGTTAATTTTTAGTGCCTTTGACTTCACTGACTAAACTGCTTAGCTGGATTCACTCCTAGGCACTTAATCTTCCCTCTTGAATTTCAGTATTAGTAAAATGTGGATAATTCTTTCTTTAATATAGATGGGTACAGCGAGCATTAATTAGTTAATGTATGTGGAGTGCTTTCAAGATACAAAGGCTATCTGCATGTTAATTTATGCAGATATTGGAAGAAGTAGAGGGAAATAATTGCTGTGTCTCACCTGTGCAGGGTTTCAGAATAGCATTCATTCCCTCACCCGCTGTAGAACAGAAACTAAGTGCTGAGACAAGCCCACGCTTAGGAGACACTCAGAGCACACTTATCAGATTTAACACACTTTCCCATTTAAGGGAATGCAATCAGCTTCGTATTTGCATTTCCCTTGCAAATGAGCCTCACTGGTTCCTTAGGCTGGCTTTGCACTAGCTGCTTCTCGCGTCTCACTGCCGTGGTAGCCAACTGCCTCAGCACTGTAACGTGCTTTCATCTATCCTGTGTCTGTACTTAATAAACAACCTGGCAAGGAGGCTCCAGCACTGGCGATTGGCAGATTCTCACCCATTCTTGTTTTGAGACGCTGAATTTGGGCTGTGCGAGATCTCGGTTTGGCCAAGTGCTTACCTTGGATCTACAGATAAATAAATAAGCACATAAAAGGGTCTGGCTTATCTCACTTCATTCTTTAGGTTGTTCATGCAAGGTTTATTCCTAACAAGCTCTGTAAGGTGGCTTTGGTGAAGATGCCTTTGCGGTTGGCTCAGGAGGTCTGTGAGTAGAATTGTTATCTCTCCAGAACTGGAAAGCCTCGGCAGCCCCTAGTTCGCTTCCTCACCTGACAGAAGTAATAAACCACTGTTAACCATAGATCCAAGCCTCTTCTCTTACCAGCTGGAGAAAAGCTGAATAGAAGAGACTCTGGAGTTTCCATTGAGTCTTGGTCCTGGGATTTCTGCCTGATGTTTCAAGCCCACCCTCTCTGGCTGTGTAGCAGATTTGGTTGTTTTTCCACTGAGAAACTATTTCCCTGGCTAAAAATGGAGAGTGTGCCTAAATGCAAGGCTTTATACTCAGTTCTTCATCTGCTTGTGGACATGAGGAAAGCAGGAAGAGACCTAAACAGGGCTAAATAAACTATAATAGAAAAAAGACCCTGGGCAAATCCCTTGGAGATAAAAATCTCAAGAAACTCTTTCTAATCCTGATGGAGTTAAGCCTGAAAGTACCTGCCTGTCAGCTGGGAAACAGCTTGAAATGAGAGGCTGGGGGGGTCAAATCTGCCCCATCCGTCCTTTGGGATCCCATCACTCAGCAGGGATCCTGGAACCTAGGGGAAGCCCAGAGCTACAACTGACACCAGAGGGGTCTGGCTGGGGGTGCACAGGCTACCGTGAGAGCCCTTCATACATCTCTGGCCAATGTGACAGCTCTCCTGAGTGCAGAAATAATTATAAAATTCACCTTAAATAAAGCTTCTACTGCCTGGAAAATGTTCCCGATATGTCAGAACAATACCACATAAAATCTCAACAGCAACTGTATGTACCCATACAGTCTGATATAGATCTTCTCTTTCCTTGATCAAGTTTTATTGCTAGGAGGCTTGTTGATAGTAGAAAACAAACACTGTGGATGAAAATGAAGAGAGTACACTTTTCTCGTTTTTTTTTCTTCATTGTTTGCCAATGCACATTAGGTTCTGAATAAACTTTTATTCATTTCTAAGGTGAATGCCAGCTATTCAAAATTATATCAGTTGTAGAAAATTACATCAATAATGCAGAAAATACATGAAACTTCTGACTGATACCTTGTGGCTTTCTGGAAACTTACACCTTGCCAGGAAGAGGGCTGTCACCCATGAGGCAATTCGCATCCAGCTCATGGAGATAACAGCCACATGTCCGGAATTATTGCTAACACAAGAATTTTACCTGTAGACAGCTCAGCTGACTGTTAGCAAAATCAAGCTTTCAATGCCTGTGCATAGTACTTTATTCAAATATTTAAATACAGCAGACAAAGCCTATAACTTTAAAATCATCATGTGAAAAGCCATATAGTAACACCATAAGAAACTGCCAGTTAGTGTTTGCTCTACAGCCAACCCATTACACTGTTACAGTGAGCCAGATTTTCTTAAAATTTACTACTGGCTCATCAGAAGCAAAGCATTTCAGAATTGTTTATATATTTTTTTAACACAGAAGCTTTCAAAGCTGTGTATTTTGTTTTTGTTGTGGTATCATCCATAGACTCTGCTTGAGTTTGCTGGATACAGTACAAACAGAAACAAATCAAATCAGAGACAATAAAATCCAGTCAGAGAGAAATCAGAAATCAGAGGCTGTCTGTATCTTGCAGAGTTTAGTCTCAGCAGGTGAGGCAGATAGAGGAGAAAAAAAGAGAGAGAGGGTAGTGCTGGAGAAGGGAAATCCATGTAATGATGGAGGAGCAGTGGCACAGAGAGATGAATTGACTTTGGCCAAGGTGATGTGAGAATCCTGAGCAGAGCCAGGAAATGAGGCCAGAGCTCCCGAGACCCTCAACCACAAGGTAGTCCTTCCCACTCTCTGCATCTTTCTCTTCCTTTCTTTATTAGGCAGAAAATGTTTTGGCTCAACATCTGCAGCTCCCCAGCTTCCTTCTACTATTTGCCAGTCAGGGATTTTGAAGCCAAACAACCCCCTCTTTATCTGGGCACACCCTCACGTAGCCTGCCTGTATTCAACAGGTTTGTTTTCAGGTGCTGTCCTGATGATAATAATCATGACAGTGAGCTTTTGAAAGCAGAGATGAGAGAATGACAATTTATTTGGCTCAGCTTCTCTGCCTAAACTAGTAAACAAATATTATCATTGCAGATGTGAGTAATAAAGGGATAGTGTCCTGCTATGCAGTATGTCTTTTGAAGCCTTCGTGATTTCTAAATTCCAACTTCAATGTCCGTCACTGGGCCAGGTGACAGGAAAAAGCAGCTGGTACGCTGGGTGGTGGGGAAAATGCACCATCCAGCACAGGAGGGATATTTCCAGCTCCATTCAGCCCTGTGGCCTCATTCTGCTCTGTGAGCCGCAGCCCAGGCACGAATGAGCAGCCAATAGCAGAGCAAAGGCATCCAGTTCTGGTTGACAAGCCAAGCAGTGCCCGTGCTGCGGTGCAAATGAGAGAGGCAAGCAGCCACAGCTGGGAAGCTTGGAAGTGGGACCAGCTGAGTGAGGTTGACAGGTCCAGGGCTGTCTGGGAGCAAACCTGCACTACCACCTGATACACGGTAGTGATGTGGGAGCAAGATGTCACCCAATCCAAACTATCTTGCAGATGGTTTCTCAGCTTAGCTAAGCAGTTCAGAGGGAGCAATAGTGTAATATAATTACAGTGATTCTGGCATCAAAGCTGCGTTGCACCACTGAGACATATCAGCTTGTAGCTGGGAGAGCTCCAGCATGGCATGGCATGCACTGGATAGAGTAATCCCTGTCTTGCAGAAATGCATATGTATGCATGCATAGTAGATGATGCTGTGGAACAAACCTTGTGAGTACCATAAACGCAGCCAAAACAGCTCTGGATCCCAAAGCATGCAGGTGGTGCGGTCATGTTGCAACACTCACTTTTGGGATAATTAAAGGCACTAAGTTTTTCAGCAACTTGCAAGTGACTGCAGACAAAGCCTTTAGGATTCATGTTACTCATCTATTCTAAATGCAAAGTGATGTGGAGGATCAGCTCAACTAGAAAAGCAAGGCGTTCTCAGGGAAGGGTGAAGGGGAAGACATTCTAAATAGAGCTAGATAGTATACAAGAGCAGAAAAAATCTGTTTACATGAATCATGTTAAGGAAGAAAAGAAGTTTACTTCTAAATGCCATATTAGCAAACCTCTCTGAGCAGTGTTGTGGACAGGTTTGTTACTGATATTTGCAGTACAAATGCTGAAGGACGTCAAAGCAAAGACACCTATTGATCCAATATTGAAAACCAGTGGAAATGAGGATCAGTAAAGAGATCACAGTTCCTGGCTTCAATTACTTTTGGATTTCACCCTTTGCCAGCCAGTTGTTGGTGTGTGTGTCTGTATCCAGTGACACCTCTGCCAACCTGTCTAAGCACTTATGAATAGAAAAGGTACTTCACAGGGAAGGCATTCAGTATTGCCAGTAAAAGATTTGGGGCAGTGTAGCTGAACAAACTCAGCCTAAAAGAATGTAATTTCTTAGGAATGTAGGTGCTTGTTTGCCTCTTCCAAGTGTAGGTGTGCCATTATAAAGACCTCTTGGGTTAGTAAATGTGCCTTCTTGGGTCCCACTTTACACATACACTCTTGATAGAAACCTGAAATCACTGAGGCCTCAAGCCATCAGATGAAGTTCTTGCACAAAATGACAAGGGGCAGGAAGGGAACATGACCATAAGTTGAACAAGGTTGTTTGCACTTCCTCAGTGAATCACCTGAGCATCCACAGCTTTGCACATAAGCAGTCATTCTAACGAAGTCTAACACTTCAGAAGTTCACAGGCAGCCCCAGTAGACTGAACTTAATTAATGCATTACTGTCAGCATTTCTATAATTTTGACTTCCCCTGAAATATAAGATGACTTGCTCAATGATGGCTATAGGATGAGTAACAAGACTGGTGAGCCATACACAGGAAGTTTCTGTATGCACTCAGAGTCAACCAGCAGTCACAACTCTGCAGCCTGTTCTATGAGGCTGGAGCACACTGTCAAACTTTCAGAATTACTCTTTCCAGATGAACTGTATGCAACTTTGCAAACACCTGCTCTGCACAGAAGGGATTATTTTGATACCAAATTTGAAGCTTCAAAAGTCAGGATATGTCTACATAAACAGGTGTGGATGAGTGTGTGTGCTTTGCATATTCTCAAAGGCAGGTGGAAGAGAAGCACATCTGCCTGCACACAGCTGGGCTACGTATTCTTAGATGTGTTCAAACCATCCCCTTTCTCTTTTCCCCTCCAAAGAGGGCTGATCAAATCACTCAGTCAATGCTAGGTAAGTGGATCGCTCAGTTTATTTACTATTGCACCCTCTCTTACCTCAAAACCAGCAATGAGTTTATATTTTTTTTCCTTAAAGCCTCTCCAAAACCAAAATAGATTTCCAGATGAATTTTCAGGCCTTTAAGGGAATATAACTGCAGGTGTTTTTTACAGGTACAAAAATGGGAAGTTGTCTGGTGATTCTTTTGGCAGCCTTAAATTTTTGCTGTAAGACACAGTAAATAATGAGACAGCTGGTGAATATGGGGAATCCATGGCTGAAAAAGCTTTGGTGCAAGAAAGCTGATTAAGAGATATTCACAGTGCTTCTAATCTTGACAGAGGCTGAAGCACAGCAGCAGGCTCAGTTTGGTGCATGAGCCTCCCATCAGTGGTGACAGAGCAGCCCTTTCTGGACTGGTTATTGCCCTGGATGGCATGAGCAACACAGATGGGGGATCTGAAAGTGACTATTTGGTTTCCTTGGTCAGATAAACTTGCAGGGAAATCATGTTCATTTTCAATTAGATAGGTATGAGGAGTGCAGTATCATATGCTGACTGGACTTATCCTATCTTTCAGGCAAAGAAACTCCATGCTAAAAGGTGAAACAGGTTCTATTATAAACCCCAATGAGTGAGAGAATAGAGAGGGAAAGATGGATAAAGGCAGGAGAGTGTCACGCTTCAGACCAGTGCAATAGATTGTGCCTTCTAACAGCTTACACTTTTGGAGAAGGCTGTATTTTGAGGTCTTTAGTTCAGACAACCCATTAACATGGAAGATTAAAAATCGTACCCTGCTTTATACAGAAGGTGCAAGCAGAAGCTATGAAAATCCCATGGGCAAGGTATGATTTTGCTCCTGGGCTGCTTGTACCCCTGGGTAGCTTTTACTCTGCCTTTTCTCTGAAATAAGGGCAGGGTACTGCGGTTCAAATCTGCTGCTGCTGAACTCCTAACTCAATTCACATAACAAAACACTCAGACATATAGTGTGGTGCTCAAAAGAGGGTTCTCACACTGTCTGAACTGGATGGGCGTGGCAGCCTCCATGGATTGAAAACTTCAGTTTTGAAATGAGAACATAGTTTGAATGAGAGAAGCAGGATATATCCAGTGAAGATAGGTTGTCACCTTTGCACTACTGTTTCTGAACACTCAAAAGGTAGACTGGTGCAACTTCTCTCAGTGAGCTATTACTGGGAGGAGCCAGATGGGTTTTCCTTGAACCAAAGTATTACTCAGTCTTAGTAAAATTGCAACGTTTACACTGTCTCTTTGAGTGCTGGCAAGTTAGGTACATTTCCAAAAGGTATGGAAAGTATAAAATCAGTCAAGTTTCGTTATGAATGGGTTTACTAATTTAGCAGACTATGATTGGAAACTTTCCAGACTAATGTAGTATCTCCTCCTTGTCAAATTCTTAAATGTATAAAAGCAGTGATTTAGAAATAAACAGTCTGTTCAGCAAGACTGCAAGCTACTGTGCTTCCAGCCAGTAAAGGTAGGGAAAATACAGAAACCTTGTGAGAAAGGATTGCCTAACAGAACCATGGCCAGTGGAATCCTTGTGTAGATGCAAAATAATGCCAAGTGTTTGGAGGCAAAAACTGAGTGGAGGACAAATACAGGGCTATTGCAAGGCATGGACTGCCCATCTGCACCTTCATGTGGCTTCTTGGATCACAGCAGTGGCCTTGGGGGTTAAACCAACAGATATGTCTATGTTCTTGTGAGCTCAGTTGGCATTTCAGAGCTCCTCTGTAAGCTTCCTTCCGACCTAAACTCACAGATATTGGATGCTAAAGCCTGTCACATTGAATGTGTCTCTGGATGTTCTGTCCACAATGTGACCCGAAGCATTTTCTTCAGAGTGGCTGATACATTTCAACTCAGTGCTGCCGCGCTCAGTGTCATGCTTGATTGAACAACTTGCCTCCCCTGTTAAAATGCAGAGAGAACTTAGACAAGCATTTAGAAGCTTTGTCATTGAATAGTTTTCTTGTCAATTGATCTATCTCATAGGGAAAAGACAACTACTAGACCAATCAATTGCCAGCAAAAAAGCTAGGAACAGGTCTTAGTCAATTAAGTGGGCAAGTATTTCTTGACAGCTCCCTTCGGGAGATGGCTCATTTGGGGCCTGACTGCTCAGAAGGATTAGCAACTTCAAGCACTGGAAAGCTGACCTTAACTGAAGGGGAGCTCATGTCTGCAAAGTGTCAGTGGAGCAGCACTTTACGAAGGAGCAGCACAAACCTCTCTCTGCTCCCCTGCTGAGGACTGTAAAATCTCTTTTTTATTCCTTTTTTTCCCTACCCCCAAGAGTAGAAAACACAGCTTTTAAGTGGTTTAATTTTTTCTGAAGCCTCAGTCTTTCCCCTTTCTGTTGATTTTTAATGTCACGCATTTCGTGCCTTGTGCTGTTCATCTCAAGCCCTGTTAGCTCTTGCTCCTTCCCAGGTGCCATACCTTGAACAATCAGCAGCACATGTGGTCAGGGGGTGCACTGAGATGGAATTGGGCACAGACAGAGAGCTCACTGAGTCGAAATCTCTCTTCTCATTGATGAATGGCCAAAAATAACCACACACATAGTGCAAGGGGAACACTTGCTTACCTACAGCTGTGTCACATGGGGGCATCTCATCGAGCCATTCCCTGCCGTTCCCACTCTCGAGATGAGTTTTAAGCTTTCACTGTACACTGCTATTTTTTTCCCAGAGTCCCAGGTGTTCCAGATGTCTCAGGACACCTCCACGACAGAAAAGCCTGGTGTGGTTGTCACAGACACATCCCAGTCACTGAAGCATCCTGCTCCTTGGGAAGCTGTTTCCATCTCCTTCAGCATTAGAAATTGCTTGCCCTGACCTTTTCTAATAGTTGCTGCTAGCAATGCTGCTCAGCACCCCTGCTCAGCAAAGTCTCTTGCCTTGAGACAGGAGCAAATATCTTTTATCCAGTTTACAAATAAAACTCCCTAAAAGTTTCTCTGTCTGTTCACTGAGTACCAAAAACTTGGTTTCTTCATGAGCTCAGCTTGTGCAGGTGTGTGCAGAGTGTGTTCAGAAAAAGCCCAGTGCTGAGCAGGACTTCTTGATGCACAAATACTTGTAATATTCTCAACCTTGTCATCGCTTTGCAGAGCTTGCCAAATCTGTTTTGCTTCTACTGCGTGAAAGTAGAGTAACTCTCTCTTCCTGCCTGAGCTATGCCCCAAATGCTCTCAATGCACCACTACACTAATTATTACACTTAGAAGTAAGGCAGCAGACAGTCAGATACTGTACTTCTGGCAAAAATGCCTGTTGAGATTGCATGAGAACACAGCAAAATTTAAAATGTTCCAGATTTTTCAAAGCTACAAATTAATGCAAAAACTCAGATGAAGATCTGCCTATTTAGAGATGTTAAAGTTTGATAAATCATATTTGCCACCCTTGCAATTAGTTTGAGTTTCAATTTAAGTAGAACTGAACCACCCAAGCTTTTATTTCCTTTACAGATGGGTGGATTCAGGTTGTAAGGTTTACATGTCCAGTTTTATTTTCCTCATGTTCTGCACCAATTCATTCTCCAGACTAATAAAAGTTGCAGAAAATAGTATTCACAGTGGATGTGCTCCAAAAAATTTGAAGCTCTGATGTCCATGAATACAATCAAATAATTTGGAAAAGAGATTTTTCTATGTCCTAAATTAAAACTAGATTGGTGATGAAAGTTCAGTTGTCTTTCACTTAATGATGTCATCACAGATACCAAGGGATGTGCTCAGCCACTAATTACAGATGTCGAGTTTACAAGGAGTCTGTGTGGAGCTGAGAAATGCAATGGCCAGTCTGTGGAAGGAATCACTGCTTGTTTTCCCATTGCATTAACAGAAAGAGATGCCAATAAACGAAGCAAAATGCAGAAGGCTTCATTCCTATCAGCCCTGTAACTTGTAACAATTGCTATGAATCACCTTTCAGCCGGGGTAGCATCTTTTGGTGTGTTTTCACCTCCTTGTCCAGCACAGCATGGCCATGATCCAGCAGTGGAACTCCTTCAGCAATACCTGGAAGGGAGCAGTAGCTGCCAGGTGGCTGCAGCACAAGGGAGAACTTGGTTCCCTCCACTCTGTACCTGGGATCCTGCCAGAGGGATTCTTCCCACATTTAGGGGCATAGTAGACTGCTCAGAATGAAAAGTTTTGCTATACCTCTGCCTGAGGACTGTGCTTTTCAGAAAGCCTCTGGAGGGTTTTTGGGTTTGTTTTTTTTTTGTTGGTTTTTTTTTTTTTTTTTTTGGTTTGGTTTTGTTGTTCAGTTTTTTTAACAGAAAAGGAAAGCTCAGTAGCGCTGCAGTCAACAGTCAGGAGCTCTGTGGAACGTGATTGCATTCCCTGCTCGGGGATGCCCAGGAGCCCAGTCACTGAACCCCATCGGAGGGAGAAGATAGCCAGGCTGGGCTCAAGGTCTGAACTAATGCCATTGTGCCCCATTTTCTGCTGTCCTGCAGTTGGGATGTGGATGAAGGGTGGCTTGCCACATTTCCACCCATGAGGAGTGGGCCCACCCTGGAGTGAACCTGGGAGAGGCAGTGCCCCAGTGATACACTAGCTGTCAAAACCACTTCAGCCCTCAAGACCCATCTCCCAAGAGCTGCACATCCTGGTTGTTGGCAGCAGAGGACCCCCAGGGAGGCTCAGTCAGAGAAACAGAAATGTTCCTGCTTCTCATTCAATGTAAAATAATTGCCTGAATCCATGTGAGGAAATCCTCTCCCTGGAGCAGCTTTGGGAATATGACAGAAGGCATGCTCCACTTCTGGCAGAGTTAAAGCAATTTATCCTTCTTTTTGCCATAGAAAGCCCTGCATTTCTTTTAAGACATGACAGTGGTGTATATGAGTACCTGATGAGGAAAGAAATTGCAAGAAATTGTCTGGGGTGGTTTGGTGCATTTTTTTTGGTGGGCCACCGCAGGGCATTTTCTATCTACAGAGTTGTGTCAGCGATTTCTGTGAGTTTATCCCCACTCTGCCATTGTTGATGTTGTTGCTGCTGTAAATCTGCCTGTCAGGCACTGCTTGCAAAAGCAGCATGTAAAGCAGAAATTTGTCCTTTGCATTTTGAGCAAACTAGAGGCAGAAATTACATAAGCTGGCTCCCCAGTTCTGTCAGATAGTCAGGAGTCTGCTTTGCTGGTCTCCTCTCCCTGCAAAAGTTTTGGGGTTGAGGTAGTATTTATATACTTCATATATATACACACATATATGTGCATTGAACACATATGAAAATATGGACATATGCGTATATGTGTGTATATGCATATATATATACACTTATGTCTCTGTGTGTACATTCGTATATATATGAGACAAGGTTCCAGATGTAGGACTGTGTACCTATAATTATCAAGACTCTTTTGGTGAAACTTGCTGTACACATCTTTATTACAGTGAGAATGACTGAAAGTGTATTTTATATCTTCTTTTCTCCTCTTTAATATCTATCTCATTTTATTTCTGTGTTTCGTTCCTTCTTTTCTCTCAGTTTTTTTTCCCCTTTCTGTCAAAACGTATTGGATAATAAAGAGAGACTAAAATTGGCAGCAATAGTTTTGTGAGGTCTACTTAGGGAGAACAAAAATCTTTTGAATAATTGTATATAATGAAGATGCATTTGAATACATGCTCTGTGTCTCTCACCAGCAATGCTCATCTCATGTCTACAACTTAATGTAAAGATACCACTGTGCTTACATGATATGTTATTGGCAGTGTGGTATGTAAGCACACCCAGAAAAAAACATTTGAAAAGAATGATGAAAATGTTAGCATATTTAAAATTAATGCATACATCTCAACACTAGCATGTTTCTGTATTGGTACATGTGCTTTGTTTCTGCATAGATCAGCCAGCCTTCCTATGAGTGCATGTGTGTGGGAGGAAAGGATATGATTATGGATTTGCATAACATCCTGCCTGAATGTAGACTGAAACTGAAAACATGGAGGAAATTATAGAATCTATTTTTAAAGTCTACATTACTGTAAATGTTGCTTCATCAAGCTCTTATCATTGCTGATTAATTATGTAGAATGAATGAAGATGAGTTCTAGCCTTATCTTCCATCTCTGCATTGGAGAAGAAATTCAAGCAGGGTGCTTTGGGACACTCTCAAAGAGGCGTTTCAGCAGACAGTGGAATGAATACCATAAACTTATTTTTCTGTCCCATGGATATTCCATGGTTACTGATGTCTCTCCTCATGCACAAGATTATTGATCTCCATGGTAGTAATGAAAGACAAAAAAGTCAATTTTTAAATGTGAACAGTGGGGATCACTTGTTGCTATATGGGCTGATGTAGGAAATGTGTGCCCTTGCCTTTTGCAAGGATCTCCATTTTATCAAAAATATTGATCTACTGTGGGAAGATCTTGCTTTCCTATCTTTTTGTCTTCATACCACTCCTGTCCAGCACTTCCAGAACAAAACCTATTATAGTTTTGTTAGTTCCCTGCTCCCTAATTTTCTTCTTTCCCAGCATGAGAGGCACTTGTATTAAGCCACAGCTCTTTGCTGTGCTGGTGCTTTTCTGATGGCTGCTGGCCATGGCAATGCATTTGGAGGGCACCTTCCCCAGTACAGCACCCCAATCTCTCCTTGGAGCCCCCAGTGGTGCTGGAGGGTGCCAGCATAGGAGAGAGCCCCAGTGGCTGTTCTCGTAGGTGGGCAGTGTGGCTGCCAGCTGTGTGGATCCAGGCTCAGCCACAGGAAACAGAGGTGGGATAGAGAGCACTAATGTGGTTGGGTGCAATCAGATGAGGAAGAAGGGGAGCAGGATATGGGGAGTTAGGTTATTATATTTTATTATCTTTTATTATTTAGGGAAAATGAATATTTTCCCTAATATTCATCCCTGATCTCGGGGATGAGAGCCTTGCAAGAGAATCTGAGCAATCCCTGGACTGACAGCCCCACAGCTTGGGAATACAGGGACAGGGGAACACCCCACCCTGATATCTGTGGTATGACAATTACAGCTACTGCAAATATCAAGGCATTTCTAAGTTGCAGGCACAGCTGCATCATGTTTAAGATAGTAGAGTGTCTTAGTGTTCTCATCCCTTTTAAATTCCTTCCTTCCTTCCTTCC
>VZRN01003872.1:750-13022 GCA_013397935.1 Dasyornis broadbenti
GGGTGAATGAAGTGCTGCCATGGAGACATCAAGCGTGCCTCAAAATAACTAACGAGGCAGAACTGAAAAGGGGAGTATGGCCAGTACAAAAGAGGAAAGGCAAAAAGCAATTTTAGCCGCTGACGTGAGAGATGCAACCAGCAGAGAGGAAACTACAACAGGAGAGATGAGGGGCTGCAGCCATTAAGGTCTTAAAGGCAGGGGCTTTGTGAGGTGGAGCACGTGTAGGCCAGGTCAGGAAACACATTCTTCTCCTCCCCCTTTGTCATCTAATTCTTCGAAAAGTCCTCCAGGCAGTTATAAATGCGTGCAAAATACAGAGGTTTGGGAGGTTGTTTTGGTTTTGTTTGCTCGGTTTTGTTTTGGTTTCGATGTTTTTTGCAGTAAAACAAAGGAAGTGGGGGACAAAGACATGTTCGAAGTCTTGGAGGTCAAAAAGGCTCGTGCTGCAGACATGGCTGGTCTCCTTTTCATCCGTGGGGATCCTCCTCTGTACCCATGGCACTGGCCTGCCAATGTAGCTGAGGGGCAGTAAGGGCTGGAGTCTCCAATTAATATTTCTAATAGGTGGTCATGAGGAAACAGGGCCCAACTATCCCAGCAAATGTCTATGTTTTATGTAGCCTTCACTGCTCTATATACCCTTACTGTTTTCCATTGCTATTTTACAAACAATGTCTTGAAAAAGGTTAATGTGGATTATAACTGCAGCCTAGATTGGAAGAACTACCCTACCTGACTGCTTTAACATAAAACTATATTAGTAGTTGTGGTACCCATTTATCCCTCTCAAATCGTTTACATAAACTTCAGTAGTAAGAATAGCTCCTGAAGTGATCCTTCAATAAACTAATTCTTCAATAAAGTTAACTAAATGCAGCAAAGGATAAATTTTACTCCGTGGAGAAAAGTAAATGTTGTGATTATATACTTTAAAAATGGGTCACACCAGGGTATATTCAAATTATTGATACACCATTTTCCCACAGTCCACCACCAACAGTTAGAGGACGTTGCTAGGAGGAACATCGTAGAGGAAATGGAAGTTAAATAATTTTTAATTTTCTGGTATTATTTTCTGTCATTCAGAGGAACAGCTTTCATTTTCGCTAAGCATTTCCCCTCCAATTAAATTAAAATGTAAGAACTTCAGAGTGGCAATCTAGATGGTTTAATAGGTAAAAACATTTTATAAGTATTTTCTTCTGGGTGTACTACCTTTCTTTATGTAGTGGTTTCTTCCTCCTCAGCTTGTGTTTAAAAATTTCTTAAATATATTTCTTCTTGTTGCTGTATAGCAGACTGGATTCCTTTTCTTGTGCTTCTTTTTAAAGCTTCCTTCTCCCTTGCTTTCCTCATTAACCTTTCTTTCCTTGTGTGTAGTTTTATCTCTCTTAGACTAGATGCAGATTAGGATGAAGTTTTTACTGGATGTAATGTGAACACAGCATCCATGTAGATGCAGAGGAACACTACAACTCAAGTGTTAGCAGGCCACAGAAAGCACAGGCTTTTTTTTCTTTGCTAATCCTAAAATTGTGGTATGTGCCACAAACACTGTGACAGACAGGGCAAGGTAAATCTCTGCCCTTCTCTGTTATCAATTAGAAATGTCAATCCAGAGCCCGTGGAAGCTGGAGAATGTCCTTCTCAGTTTTTGCTTGCTCCTGACAAAGCTTGTCAGCCGTAACACTACAAAAGGAATTTCTTCCATTTCCACTGATGACAGTAGGATTTTAATTTGTACCCTATCACAGGTGGAAATAATACCATTGAGCAGTGTTTAGTGATTTGTGGGTTCCTGGTTTTAAACTTTTAACTATCCTCTCTGGATCATGAACTGTTTGTGTAAGGGCCAGTGATGTGCTCCCTCAGTACTACATGTAAATGGAAGAGGCAGAAGCAGAAAAGCAGTCAGCCCTTCAGGAAGTGTTTGGTCTCACGCACATGGTGTGAGTCTTGGCGTGTCCTATGCAGGGCCAGGAGATGACCTGCTGATCCTTGGGTCCTTTCCCAAAGGGCAGGATCCCAGCAATAGCGGTGCTGGGCTTCCTGGTGCTTAGGACACAGGGGTATGGAAATGTTCTAGCCAGAGACTGGGAAACTAGGCTGAGCTTTCAGTGGAATGCTGTGAAGCATGGGTTAGGTTGGGAAATGCTCCAGCTTCGCCTACAATTCTTCCAAGCACTGTAGGGGGAGCAGTAACAGGAGCACTTAACTGTTCCGAGCTGTTATTCCAGTCATTTTTCTCTGATATGCAGGGGGGAGCTGACACAATGCATGGACAGTCCCCCAGGTCTGCATACCCTTAAAGCACAGACCTCTGCTGCACACGTTTGTCTGTTGGCAGTTTGTTCCTTCTCTGGAAGAAAAACGTGAAGGCACTGGCAAGAGTGTCCTTAGCATGCAGGGTTTTCCTTGAGTAACGCCCTGTGACCAGCTGGAATGGGACATGTTTTCAGCTGGCCCAGCTTTCAAGGTCTGCTGCTTTCTTGGTTTTAGCTCTCATTGTCCTCTTGCATATGGTTCTTTCCTATCATGTTTTTCACAATGCCCGCTTCCTGTCCCCTCCCTTCTCAAGAAGCTGTTCACTGTTACTTTAGGTTTTTCTATTTACAAACTGTTGTTCTGCATCTGAGGAACCTGCTGTTCCTACCAGTCCTTCCTTCTACTGTTAAAAGCAGCCACCCCCGCCTCACCCCCAGCTTCACAGTCCTTACAAAGGAAATATCTCCACTTCCTGTGTAATGTAAGAGAATCTGAGATAATATCAGTGGGTAATTATCCATCTTGTAAATACTTCTCAACCACCCAGCAGCCTATTTTATCAATTTAGCCTCCTCTTGGAAAACGAGTCTGTTACACACAATTGCAGGGCAAACTTAGAGAAGAGAGCTAAAAGCACATTAGGAATAGGAATATGACACATTCCTAGTCAGTGTTGCACTAGCATTGATGTAAACTGTCCCATAATTATTTATGGCGCATTTACATTTGAAGTCCTCACTTGAAACTGTATGTGAATGGGAACATTGGCAGAAATGGTGCTGATAGACTTTTCATCATGGTAAAATGCCTCTTTCTGTAACAGCTGGCATTCTGTACTTCTGTGATCCAGGCTATGTAGTCACTCTTAAAATGAATCCTGACTATGAAATGGAACAGAGAACACATGCTAAGGCTTGGCTAAGAATAATTTGTTATGCAATTAGTGCAATCATAAGAATATATCAAAACCTCCACTCTATGAAGCATGGTAGGCATAGGAATTCTTCTCATGTTTCCTTCCCAACCTACAGGTTTCTCATGCTTGTATCTTTCAGAATTTTTCAGATTTTTCATTTGTTTGAAAGCAGCTGTTTTATTTCTAGAAAATCTGATGGGGAGAGAGAAGTTCTTTTGATCACACTTCATTTACAGTGGTGACAGTGCTTCAGAAAATAAAATGGATTGCTCAAAGACGTGCTGATTTTGGAGAAAGTCCTTGATAAATCAGAGGAACAAAAAAAAAGAAAGGATTTGGCAAGTCAAACTGTAATTTTAAGTGGTAACAGGCTTCAACATACAAGGATGTAGAATCCTTTGATCAGAATTGCTTTTAGTGGGAAATCCTTTCTTCTGTCATTGTTCCCTTCCAGGTAAAAGATAATGTTCTCGGTGGAAGCAGTTAAAAAGGCACACTTCAAAATACTGCACATGACTCATATATAATTCTTTCACAGTTACTGAATAGTAACTTCTGGATATTGGAGATCTAAAATAGTCATCTTGAAAGGCATGTTGTCAAGTAAACTAGGTATTCCATTTTATTTTCTGTTCAATTTTACTGCCATTTGGAGCATATAGTGACTCAGTTACCTGGGGCAGTGAACACTAAAAAAATAATTTTTAAAAAAAACAAGAGATAATGGCTTTCAGCTACTTAGCAGTGGCCTGTCAAACATCTAAAGGTGCCATTTGCAAGTATTTCTTCAAACTTTTAATCTAAATGTGTTTGTACTTGAAAATTAAATACAATTTGTCTTGAAGCTTTCAGAACTGTTATTTCTCGTTGAAAAACAGTACCACTTTCTTTCTAGATTAAATTGAGATAGCACGTATCTGTCAAGTCTCTTCACAGAATTTTCATTGTTTTGTAGTGGAGAGAGTTTAAAACAAGTAAATGCTTTGAAAATTTGGAGTTTATCATTACATTTGTGAGAACTAGACAATTCAGGATAACTTGCTACTTATTCCTGTTACAGAGTATCTTCTGTGCAGGACATATCAACTGGTGAAGCCAATTTAACAAGTAAAGGAAAATAGTTGTGCTTGTCTTGTTGACTCGTCATACCTTTGAAGGAATCACTAAGATTTAATTCTTAGAGCTGGTGAGTTCACTGCTGCTAGTCACATTTCAATTTATTTCTCATAAGAGGCTGCCCAGAAAAGCTGCTGTGGTAAATCTTCTTCTAACATCATCACCTTGTGAACATGACTTTTGTATTCTCTTGAATTAAATCTCCAGCCTACATGGGAAAACAACAGCAGATGACACCATGTACCAGTGATGCCAGCAGCTGAGTAGATGGCATGCTGCTGGCAGGGACAGCTTGCCTCAGGACTAGGATTGATGCTTTAAGATTCCAGGTTGATGCAAGAAAGCCAGTGTTTCAAGTTTTGTGCAGCTGGACAGGCGTTACTGTGAGGTCAGAAATCCAATTGTATTCTGAATTCAGGTACAATGATCTAAGAAAATTGCTCTGTCTGGGGAGGATTAATAGTGAAACTGCCTCTTTTTGCATGGTCTTGCACAAATTCTCAATATAGAAGCTGGGGAGCAGCATAGATTCCCCTTGCACTTAGCAGTTCTTACAGTCTTGCAAAGTTGTTGCTTATGAAACCTTGGAATGCCATTTTAGCAATAAAAATAGCAGTACCAAGTCTTTATGGTGTCTCCTTGTCTTCACTTAAAAGTTATTACTCATTCCAGAAAGTCAAAACACTGTTGTTAAAATCCTTTCAGTATCTTTTTAGTGTCAGTGTTTGATGGAGACTGTGTTCACCACAATGCAGTAGAATTAGTAGTCCCCTTCCAAATTTTGGTACATTTTCCAAAGAAACTTTTTAGGCCTGATTTTGGATTTGCAGGCTTCTTTCAATTTTTATTTGTTCCCCGCTCTTACTGCTCTTAGACTGTACTAATTCAGTGTTTCCATTTTAAGATATTAAGATATATATAAAATAGTGAGAACCTTCCTACTAAGAGTAACAACAAGATTCACTCCCTGCAGGGGGGATCCTGCAGGATCCTCTTAAGGATCTGTCTTCTGACTACTCTTATACCCATGTATCTAAGCTATCTATGTTAAAAAAAAAAATCTTCAGATTACCATAGGAAAGTCAACTACATGTCAGCGAACTAAGGGAAAATACTATTATGTGCAGTGGGACATACATAATATACAGTAAATACACAGGGTATATCTTTAAGTCATTAAGGAACAAGTCAAATGAGAGATCCAAGTCTCTCTCTTTGTGAATTTATGCATAATTACCAAAAAATATGCAGCCTTTTCATATCACAGGGGAAAAAACCAACCTTTGCAGCTGAGAATTTAAAGGTTTTAACTGCTTGCTATGTTAAAGCAATTAGCTAAGAAACACAGAATGGAGATGGGTATGGTAACATGGCAGTATTAAAGTGGGGGTTTTTTAGTAAGAATTTATGATTTTGATTAATTTAGCAACTCTTGGAGGCCAAGTTTACCATTTCCGTGACTGTCACACAAATTACAGTTATTCTTCCAGTCTGTGAAAAACGGGGCTATGCATAACCTGGATTCAAGTATCAAGTGAACATTGATGATAGTCCTTGTTACAAAGTAACAGAAAACAAAACCAGGAATTCTGAGGGCTGTATCTAGTCCCTGCACCCATTGCCAATACTTAGTGAGTCCACAATATTCATAGTTTCAGAGCTTTTACACTATCACTTCACAAAATAGTGTTTTCTATCTTAATTCTTTTTCTTCTGATCTTGTCTTCTGTTCCAACTTCTTATATCGCACCTGGAGGTTTGTGGCCTTTATCTCTACTGAGATTACAGGAAAAATAAACAAGGGGTCAAAAAAAGATGTTAAGCATGGGAAAAACAAAACAAAAGACGTGCTGGTAAACCCTGTGGGGAAAAAAAAGAATCAGAATCCTTGGTATTTCACTGTGTAGATCAGGATTATCTTGGACATCAGAAAAAGACTTCACCAAGAGGATGGTTGGTCACTGAACAGGCTTCCCAGGAAAGTGGCCATGGTATCAAGCCTGTGAGAATTCCAGGAAGGAGCATCTGGATGATGCTTTTGGTCACATGGCTTAGATTCGAATAGTCCTGAGGAGCAGGGAGCTGGACTTGATGATCCTTATCGGTCCAATCCAACTTGATGATTCCATTTCTGACAGAGAAGAACACTCCAACTAAGGGTAGCAGTACAGAGAACTGAATTGCAAAACCGTTATACATCACTTCCAACTTTATTTTGTGTTCCAGCTAAATTCAGTACACCAGTCATAGGAGATCAATGACAAATGCTGAACAGCACACCTCGTTAATGCACCTATTGATACACTAGACACTGTCTGTAGGTGATCTGTTCACCTGCTAGGTCTAATTGTTTCTTTTAATTAAACCATTTCCTAGTATTCTGAAGCAAGTTCTTCCTACTTAATACTTCCTCAAAATAAATGCTAATTGTTCTGCACTTGTTTGCTTTCTGTTCAGGCATGTTGCACATGGAGGGTGCTATATAAAACTGAATTAAGTTATATACATTACCAGCCATGTGATTCCTATAAATTGTTCCCCTTTATTTCATGCATTCAGAGGATGTAGCCCCATGGAATTATTCAGACTTTCATCAAGTAGTGCAGTTTCAAAACTTTATTTTGAAAGTCTCTTAATAGCTAGTTTAAAACAAGAGAACAATTAAATGTAAAGTGTTCTTTATTAAATAAACTCAAAAGATAAAGCAAATTGTGCGGTTAAGAAAGACAACAACGTGGCCAAAGGATTTTTACAGCAGAAAACAAACTGCAGCAAATGAGCATTTCAGTCTAGTAGCCAAACTGTCCTCATTTTTATGGATTTAATTTCGGTCCTCAAATTGTGACTTGTTTTTTAAAAGATATGCTGCTAGAAATTCAATGGGATTTGGTGGTCTGTAAAGACAAAAAGTAAATCAAAAGCAATTATTTTTTTCTTACATGAAATTAGGTAGCTGAAGAACTAATCACCTTCCCTTAAAAGCAACATAACTCCTCCCAAACACTTCCATGCACTGATTTAGGGATGACCAGCTACCTAGAGTGACTGTAAATTTCCAGTTTACGTCTGATGAGAAAGTTTTTAAAAAGGGATCTTAGTCACTGTTAGTTCTATGTTACTGAATTGCTACAAGAGTTACATAACTAAAGCTGTTTCTAACTATAAATACTGTACACCCATCAATAGATATGACATGCATTTGCCTATTTCTTTAACTCATGCTATATAAAGTAATAGTGAATCTCTGCTTTTTTGCTTCTTTTTTTTCAAGTGTTTATTGTGTAGCTTTGTGTACTAAAAGTTGTTTTTATGGTTTTTGGCAATTGAAATGAACACAACAAAACTTCAAGTTTGAGAAGTGCTGTAACTTGCAAGTAGCCAACAACAAATACTTTTGATCACTGGCCTTAGTCTGTAGGTTTTTTTTAAAAAGTTCCTCCAGCTACACCACACGAATCCTGCTTATGTGGATTCTGTCCACAGAATAAATGGCAAACTTGCTTATTCCACACTAGGTCAAACCAGAGGTCTGGCAGTGAGCATATATGCCTATAAAGAGCATAAAAACCAGAAAAAATACGCAGAGATACTTCTCTGGACCATCCTTTTGGCTTCCAAGCATGTACTAATTTCTGAGCTAGCACCCTTAACAGTCCTGGGTGGATTCCTCTACAGCTTTGACCAGCTGCCTCTTGAGCACAAATAAAATGTTAATGTCCTCAACTGAAAGCAAAAAAAATTGCTTGATTATGTGACCTGTGAAGGATCAGCTCCTTTTGTTCATTATCAATTTGCTACCTGCTTCACTTATTTTGATTACTGTATCAGAAGAGATAGTAAGATAATAAACAATCCGTTCCAATTCATCATCTCTATGCTGTGGTGATTTAACAGATTCCTAATATGTTCTGCCACAGAAACCTCTTTTCTAGGTATGGTCTATTCAGTCACTCTGTATAAAGATAGAACTCCATACTTCTGACCACCTTGTCACTCTTACTTTTCCACATTCTACTAAGAATACAGGGGAATTGGCATTACACGTAATATTAAAAATACAAGAACATTACAAATTTAAATAGTGGCATTATACTTGTTTTTTACCCCTTTAATTTTAAGTTGGTTTTACCCCTTCAATTTCAAAGTCCTACCATTCAGAATTTATTTTTCATTAAAGCAGTGCACTGACATGCAACAGCTCAAAGACAGTTTTTCACAAGGGTAATTGTCAGCTCAGAATCTAACAGTTTGTCACTAGTGTTTGTCATTACCCTCCCAGGTCCATAATTTTCAATTTATTTGGATTCATTGTCACTTTCTGTCAGTTTAAATTTTTCATGGCAGTCTTCAAAGGTTTTATGCACAATTATTTACAATTCATCAACTCAGAAAACAAACAGAAACACAAAACCCCCGAACCTAACCTGTAAAACTCATTAACAACTTTTGCCAGCCACTTCAAATTGTTGTAAGTGATCCTTTCCATGATTCTAGTGATGAGCTCATTTCACCATGAAAATTCAACATTTACATCTACCCTTTATCTCATATCTTCCCATCAGCTCCTCATCCATATAAAGGCTTTTCCTTTAACAGCCAACAGCAACTAACTCTCTTTAAAAGCTGTTAGTGAGTAACTATGCAAAAAACATTTTGGAAATTTAAACAGACAGACTGCATCATCTGCATTCCTCTTGATGGATGCTTGCTGACTCCTTCAATAAACTCCAAGACACTTAAAAGATCTGGAAAAAACTGAATTGACCTCCTCCCAAATATGTCATTTATCCATGTTCAGTATCCTGGATGGTAATTTCTACTTAATTCCAGGCATGATCATCAAATGTACTGGGCTGTTCCCTGAACATTTCTATATTCCTTAGAAAAAGAACTTCACATCCACTAGTTACCTTCCAGCTCAATTTTAAGCAGAAGATTATACAGCAGAGCTGATAGTTCAGGTTTCTCAGTCCTGAGGGTTTATTATGCTCAGCTGAACTGCCAGTTTGACCTGGCAGTTTCATACTGTTAAGTTTTTTAGCTGTGTGTTCCCCAACCCCTCCTATCAATGATCCAACTTCACTCTTGTGTGAGTCTCATAAAAAACAGTTCCTTCCATAATGAAGATTGAAAAAAAAAAAAAGAAAAGGAAAAGGAAAGAAAAAGAGTTTGCCCATCACTCAAGTAACCAGAGTGTAAGGGTGGGGTATCAGTCTCAGGCTGTGTTTTACATTGAGTCTGCAGCCAAACTCCCACAGATGTCAGCTGAAGATCTGCACATACTCTCAGGTGTGTACACAAAGTGGACTTTCCCAGGGGCCTAATTTTGCCTAATTAGCTGTCTGTACACTGCAGTTCAAATTCCCAACTCCTTTTGAAGTTCATACACTGTTGATGGTTGTTCTGCCTGTAGGTGCCATGATGCAATTATGGTCATCTATACCAGCTTTTGATTATATTGTTTCAGTCTGAGAGATAGTTCACGCAGTATGATTTGCCACTAGTGAGGATACACCAAAAGGCTAGAAATTAATTTGGTTCAGATGAACACCTCTTTGCTGTTATTGAAGGATACCCTTCTACACTGACTGGTAAAGAGAGCTAGGGCACCTTAACAGCATAATCTTTATTTGGACAATAAGCTATCAGTTTGCTTCTTACTGTGTTGACAGTGCAGAGTAAGCCTCACCCTTTAGAAAGTATTTTAATCTCTGACAAAGACGCACATCATGCCTGATGTGTCTTTCTTTCTTTTAAATGTCAAGCAGAACTCTTTATAATTCCACACCACAAAAATCTTCAGAACTAGAACATCCCTTTGCATTGCTTCCCTAAGGTGAATTATGCGATAAAATTAATAACAAAACCCCTCCCATTTTCCCTCCAAACCTTTTGCAGTAGCATAACTCATTGAGAGATCATGAATTCAATAAATAACTCTTATCATGCCATATGCACCTAAGTGAGGAACACATTCTGCATGGTCAACCATAGTAATTCATCGTTTCATAAACCTGTTGTAATGGCAATCTTACAAAGAGCAAAATCATGTGTAGTGTGTGAGGCCTGAAAGGTGCTGCATTGCCCAAGTTTGAGACCTACATCTTCCTAGGAACAGAAGGAACACTGATGCATCTTACCTCTCTTTTGCAAGAACAGCAAGTCCCTGTAGCAAGATAGGTACAACCGTCTGATCCAAGTAGGCACGTGTGGGTAATGACTGAAGATCCACCTTCTGCTTTGATGTTTTGTCGGCATTTAGTTTCTCATTTTCTACTATCCTCTGAAGCAAAAAAAAAAAAAGAGAATGAACATTGGTAATAGCAGCCACATCTGCTTTGAAGTGTGTGTGCAAAGTACCCATCTCTGCAGTTCACTGGCAGTAATTTCTTTTCATCTTTTAAGAAAATTTAAGTGCGTATTTTGCCTTGCACAAAAACCCAATTCAGAGGAACCTTCTGTTAAATTCTTATGTTTTGGGGAAACAATGTTTGGAAGTCATAAGTTTTCTAAAGCAGAAGACATCCAATTTCAGTAATTTTTACTTTTGCTTTTGCATTCACTGATTTGAACTCTACACCACTAATACAGGAATGACTACTAATGAGAGTCTTACGTACATGGTTCCTATACACATGTGCTTCTAACACAAAATGCTAAAAGCACAAGGAATTCAGGCGAAGGAATTCAGGAATTCTGACAAAGGGGACTCTGCTAAAGTGCTTAGAGATTGTGCTCTACTCAAGTATAGATGGACACTTTAAAGAAAACATATTCAAAATGCTTCCAAGTATTTTTTGGTCAAAAAGGGATGAATCATCTTACACTATTAACTGTAGTTAAAAAGTGATACCCTATCACTGCCAGTAAACCAAATGTATTCAACGCAACATACATGAATCTACTGATACGGGACCAAAGTGCTACGGTTCTGTAGTGGAATTTGAGGTACAGAGATAAGCAGTTATCAGGGAGATGTTTAAGAATATGTTTCTGCAAAAGCTTAGCACAGAGTAGGAACTTATAATAAAGGGTGACTAAAGGCTTTTTTTTAAATAAGGAACAGTAAATAAATGCCACAGAGTTAGGAGGTCATGGTCCTGGTCTGCTCTACACTGGTTAAGCCTCATGTGGATGGCTTTTTTTGTGGCATTATCTATCTATCTGTCTGTCTTTCTATGTATCTGTCTCTCACAGATACCAATAGAATAGATAAGAATCATAAGATACTTCAAAAACCCCAACTCATTAAAATGTGCATTATTTACTTCAGTACAATTTAGTACAATGGAAGCAGCATAACAGAAAACATATCTACAGCCATTTACACAAGGGACAGGGATTGCTTGGCTCAACTGGGAATATTATGTTCAGAATATCTGAAGTCAGACTCAAGATTCAACTTTTTTCCCCTAATCACAAATGTGACTTTCATTGCAACAAAATTTTTGTTACCTCTACATTTTCGGTGAGACCGTATTCGGAATGAGGATTTTCCGGAACCTGTAAAATAACACATGGTTAGCAGAGCTAAAATGCTCCTTTTACCCACATAACATTATGCACATAAAACATTTGTTGTAATACCTGTGGCTGTCCCTCCATAATCTGTTCTCCCTCCATGATTTGAAAAGTGAAATTTGTTGGACGTCCAGAAGATCTTGGAAAGCAATTAAAAAACTGGTGAGCAGACTGAAATGAAGCCCAGCGTGAGTTAAGTGATATTGCATCACTCAGTTACTAATGGTTACTAAGGCACGATTACTAGAGAGCAGAGGGAGTTGCTCCGTGCTCCCCCCCCGCGCCAAACTTGAACAGGTTTTTCCCGCACGCAGTTCAGAAAGTGATTTTAAGTTTTGCGTTACGCCCGCTGAGGAGTACAGTACCGGGATTACAAAATACAGCATTCAACCCTGTGGGACGCCGGAGACACCCCTTTCCCTCCCTCCTTCCTTCCCTCTTTTCCTCCGTC